>JAOXNG010000021.1:117576743-117602076 GCA_028566535.1 Scolopax minor | reverse complement strand
AATTCAAGGGGAATTGTGTAACTGGACTCTGTGGAAAAAGGGGGGGAGAAAAAGCAGGGGATAGGAGTTGGGAATTTTTCTCGACGCCGTGAACATGCAGCAAGTCAGGGGGCTTCTGAAAAAGAAACATAGCAAGCAGGCCACTCTCCCAAATTGTAATTTAATGCTTGGAATAATCCTATTGTGTCAGCTACTCACCACCAAAGAATTGAGGATAAATATAACTTTAAAAAAAAAAAAAATTAAGGGGATGGTAATTTGAACAGCTTAATGTTTCTTCAAAGGCTGAGTGATGGAAAGCAGCACTGAAGTAAATTGACAACTCGGAATTAACTGGTTGCTGGCACAGCTCAGGTAAAGGTTTGATGGTAACATGAGCTTTCCAAAGTGTTTCCAAACTGAAGTATTATGAAAAGGTAAATTATGTTTTGTATTCATGACTGAAAGCATTTTATTTTAAAGCTGGCGCTGCCGATGCTGTCAAGGTGGAGATTCTAGCTTTATGTACAGTGCCTCTAGCCTTGCAATGTGAGTGAGGCAACATGACAGCTTGTAATAAGTAATTTTTATACAGTTGCATTTATCACTCAAGTAGGCTTGGCAATATTAAACACAGACCTTAAAATGCTGCAGAAGAGGAAGGACAGGGGCTGGAGGCCATGTATATTGTGTGTGTGTGTGTGTGTGCTTGCGTGTGTGTGTGAGTGTTTGTAACTTCTTTCTTTTTTTTTTTCTTTCTTTCTCCAGGCCCCTTCCTGTTAATGTGGCACTTTTTAAGATATGCACCGAAATGCTTCCAAATTGTTAATACATCACTAAAAGGTTACAAATGAAATGACCCCGTTTAGCCCAAAGGATGTTATTTTAGGCTTTAATGAATTAGACATTGCTACCATTTTCAGGCAAAAATCAATTGCCTCAATTAACAAATTTGCACAAGTCCAAATATTTACAAAATAAAGCCCCAGAAACCACATTCTTTGTTTCTCTTTCTCACTCCCTACCCTGTTTCTTCATTAACATCTTCATTTCCATGAAAGTGTGAGGCATCAGCTCTTTCTCTGAGGTTGTGAAGGCCTAAGTGTTGACAACTTTCTTATTCTTTAGAGGTTGCTCTTTTCTGTTTTAACAGGTTTTCTTTCTTTGTCATGAATAATTCAGGATAAGCTAAAAGAAGTGGAGGATGCCCATTCCTTCTCATGAAAAGAATAAAAATATACTCAAACCTTACCTCATTTGTGGAAGAAAATTTTACAAAAAAAAGAAGGCAATTTATTTTATGGGATTGAAATGAGAAGGGAATTTTCTTTTATTCACAGGATTTATAGGAACTGCAGCTTGAGTTTGAACCAAGAGGAGCCGAAAATCTCCAAGCCAAATGGCAGATTTTTAAACCTTCTGAACCACAGCCCCGACATATGGTTTGATTTCCACTTCTGCTGTAAGGAGTTACAAAGCCAGGTGGATGCCAGTGAACTCAGCCATTTAAGGCTGAAATAGCCTCAGATTGAAAGCAACATAAAATTAATTTAAAAAAAAGGACCAGTCTCTTATTATTCATATGACCCAGTTGAGAAAATTATGCATTTGCACTGGGAGGTATCTCTAACTCGGGCACAGTGGCTGCCTCAGGACATTGGCTGTATGGGGAGATGAGGACTTGCAGCTCTGTAGGTATGTGTTTGGACTATCAGACAGATAAAAGAAGGAGCTGATTGCTTTGCCTAATCCTTTTGCTTATTTCGTACATCTCTGCTACCCATCAATGATGTTAAATTTAATTAATTTAGCCATCTAACCCACACCAGTTGGAAGAGGATGTTCCAGGAGCTGTCAGTTGTTGGAATTTCCAAAGGACAGCAACTGAGTGTGGCATTGACTTCTTAACCTTTGCTGGAACAAGAGTTTCCAACTCTTAGGAAAGATCTCCAGGTAAAATGTATTGCCACATATGCAAGGATAGCACTTACTTTTGCAGCAGTCCAGACTCATGAGTATCAACTGCATATACAAAGAGAAAACAAACAAAAGACCAAAATCAAACAGCCAATGTAAGGAGTCAACATCTGTTATACATTTTGCAATAAATCAGCAAAAGACACTAAATCAGCAAAAGAGACTAAATCTTCCATGTGATAATTCTCCACAGCTAGTGCGATTCTGAGTTTAAAGATTTCTTTTGTATTGTTTTGCTTCTTTTGTAATTCTTTTTATATTCTTTTGTAAGTGACCTCATTTGGCAGTCCATGGTGTGAGCTGGGTTTTCAGCAGAGGAGACTTCCTGAATCTCTAGACAGTTTTGACAAAGCTGAAAAGACCTTGAGTGTAAGATTATTGAACTTAAGATATCTACAATAAATATGATCACACCTGATTTAGTTACTCCCTTAATAGACAGTGAGAAATAGGCAGTTAAGGTATAGTTGTCTGACCTACTGAAATGTTTACCTTTGGCCAGACAAATCTCAGCTCAGCTTTTTTTTCTCATTTTCCTGTGCTCTTGCTTCCATAAGAGTACAGCCAGAGCACACCTTTTCCACGGCAATCCAATGCCTACCTGCTTGACATTACTAATCCACAGTAGTATAACTGATGCCACTAACCCAATCCTGTAGACACAGGTGGTGACTGTATGTAGACCACCTAGTTGAGAGGGATATTCTGAAGGTGTGGAGCTTAATTCAGTCATAAATGTTGGATATTGGTTTCTAAGAAGACAGATGTAAGCAGAGAACAGACTTTTGTAATGATTCTTTTATATATATGCCATACTTCCTAGAGAGATGTTTGTATATGTGCAGACTATGAAGATCCAGGTTTTAGAAAAGGAACTGCAGAATCATTTGGAACTTTTGATTGCTATGTGTGGAAATGGTCAGAAAACAGGAAACAAATCCTGTTTTCCAGTATCCTGACAGGATATCAGCATTTCAGACAATTCCCTCTTTACAGAATGAAGATCGCTGTGGGTAACACTTTGTCTCCTTCAAAACTAAAATCTCAGGATGGAGGAGATGGGTAAGGGAAAGGAAAATTAGGTGTGAAGTAAACTGCCATTTTTTATTTGCATATTAGTATTATTTTAAGTCCAATATCTGTTAATTGAAAGGACATATTATCTTCTGAAATTTTGATCTCTTGTATGTACTCTTTTCTTGAATTGGCTGAAAAATTACAGTGTTACAGGTTCACTTTTCAGCCAATCCCTGTTGACATTGTTGCTTTAGGGTAGTAATTGGTCTACAGTGTATGAAAGAAAACAACATAGCCTTGAGTATTCTTTTAGCCTGATTTTTAGATCCTGCACTGGCTGGTGTTGTAAAAGTTTCTGGAATCCAAAGAACTCTGAAAAACAGCAAGCTATTGCTGGTAATCAAGGTATTGCTCCACAGGGCCAACTGCTTCATCTAGTTTGTCATACAAATCCATTCTTGTTCTAGAATCATCATTTTAAGACTGGATAATGTTTTCTTCACTACAAACATAAACCAGACCATTTTTCTTTGATTCCACTATATGCATAATTATGCAAGATACTGCTATTGATAGCATGCAGCCATGTTGTACCTCCTTGTCTGAAAACTTGCAGTACTTTGAGTACTTATATCAAATAGTTTATTATTTCTTAGTAGTCTACACAGTTTGTATTCGAGATGAATTCATGCACCTGTCCTTGTAGAAGAGTTTGCACATGCAGAGGATGACATCTGTCTATACAACAAATTCAGTTCTTTAAGTTAACAAGCTGTTGTTATTGTCATAAGTTAATTATGAAAAAGGTGTATTGGCAATCAGGTGCAGAAAAACCTGCAATTGATATTCACCCCGGGAGGGTGGGAATGGTGTTCAGCTGTCTATATTGTAGATCTCTGCAGTGGAACTATCAGCTCCAAATCAGCTCCATTTTCTGTAGAACTTCAGAGCTTGAGTATCCCAACTGATATAGATATCCATGTTTAGGCAAATGAATCGGGTCCCAGAGAATGCTGGTAAGTCTAATGGAAAGGTTAGCTCAACTTTAAGTAGAAACATACCTTTGGTCGACTGAATATCTCTAGATGCCCTAGAGAATCTGAGACACTTCCACTGGGCTGGTAGATATGGACAGGTTTGTGCTGTCCTGAGCCAGCAGTCAGTGGCCAGGTGTAATGCCCGTGGGCATCTTAAAAGACACTAGACATCTTTGTCTGGGTAACTAAAACCTGCTCACAGGATGGGCTTCAATTGCCTAAGCATAAGTATCTACTATCCTTTCAGGTGCTGGAAGTGTTGCCTCTTGTCATGGGAAACAGAACCATGGTCTGAGCTGCAGGTATCCATAGGAAGGAAGGTGACTACCTGCTTTTGAGAGGCCCTCAAGCACTGTACATTGACGCCAGTCACTATGAATGAACTTGTGGTGAAAAACACAGTGAACACTTAACAGGTATTTTGTTACTATAGAGGTAGATGTAAAATAATCAAGAATAAAATAAAGCCTCATGTATTTAAAAAAAATATATCTAGGCTCAGAGAATGGCCTGTGTAAGCCACGTGTGCAGCTCCGACAGTCATGTGTAAGTTGTATTGCTGAGAGAACAAAGGATGTTCCTGGACATTCCCATTACATTACAAAGCTGGCCTTCCAAGAATAATATGCCTGAGAATAAAACAGTAATTATAAAACCACAAATGAAATCAAAGCAATGTTGCCGAAAGCCTTAAGCACCTCAGGTTTACCAGGAATGTAAATATAGCAGTTTGGATAAAGATGTAAACCACTACACTGCACCCTTTAAAATCTCACACTTCAGAAGCCAGTGGAAATACATTGGACTGAAAATTTGGAGAGATAAACATTAGTTCTCCAATAAGAAATATGGTTCTTTTTCTTTTAGAGCTGTGTGAATACATGTAAGCTCAAATTAAGGAGAGCAGATAACCAACTGCACACTAGAGATGAGCAGGCTGCTTAAAGCTACCACATAATCGGTGAAGCTTTAAAAAAAAAAAAAAAAGAAGAAAACAGCTTGAGGCCTTTTTTCCTTCTTCCTCTAAAATGTGACATCATTGTATATGACACAACACCTTGGAAGGAACCATATGGGGAAACGCAGACATGTTGCTAACTAAATGTGAGCTCCTTCACGATGAAAAAATCTCATTGCTGGCCAAACCCTGGATGGTCTCGTAAAATGCACAGCTTACACAGTAGAAGTGACAGTTCTACTTCAAGGACATTTTTTATGTCTAATGCTCTTTATGTACAGTATTTAGAAAAGCATACCAGGAATATAATGCTGTTTTTCATTCACATCTAATCAGAAAGTGTTGATTCAAACTCAACACCCTAAAATACATAAAATGTTCTGATGCAGGGTCTTGCTTGGCTTTTTACAGTTTTTACAGTTCTTTTTAGAGGGCTGTTCTTTAAATACCTAATCTCATTAATCAGTGTTAGATATTGTACTGATTTAAGGAATATATATGCCTTCCCTCTGTCTTGCAACATCTCTCTAGGTTGGTCTTTGTATGTCTTCCTTCCACTCATTCTCTGTTTTTCTCTAAATGCTGACCTCAATACAGTTCTGGGTTACAAGTAGAATCTAAGAGTTCCATTTTTTATATTTTCATTAAGTTATTATTATCTGCAGCAGTAACAAGCACTAGTACAAGTAACAGCAGCAGCAGCAGCAGTAATAGTAGTAACAGTGAATTTAATTTAATACATTGAAAAAGGCCCACTGATTTTTTTGAGGGCTACTTGAAATGCTTAATGATTGTGTCTGAGGGTATGAATTTCTACAGAGTAATGAATAAAACCTCTTAACTTTAACACTGAGTCTTCATAATGAATATCCACATTCACTTACACAGCAACCAGTTCCAAAGTTATCCTAGGTGGCTTCAGCAAAAGAGATGATCCTGACAAGCTTTAGATTGTGAGTGTTAATAGATGAGAAAAGAGTAAAATTAAAATGGGGAAGCTGCCTGAACAAGTATGTATTTGTGCAATAAAAATTATGAGAACCGTAGTTAAAAGTTAAAAGAGCTTCCCTTGGAACACATTATTTGCATTTCTGTGAGTACAATGGAATGGGAATCAGGAATTTCTCAGAGTTCCATTATGAGATATTCCCTCTTCTCTTCAGCCCCTAAAATGAAAAAAGCTTGGACCCCAAATGAGTAAACATTCACATTCAGCTTGGCTGAAATGAAATACCACAGAAACCCATGTATATCATTGGTACTACATAGATAAAATTAGACATCTGATTTTTTTCCATCTTTAGAAACTAAAATCTATAATTAATCTTAATGATGTGTCTCATGAAAATAACTCATGAAACCACTTAATAATGTTTTCGATTTATATTTAAGACTGTGATTAAATTCTATAGAAATTAGTAAAATTTAGGCATGTCTTTAGGATTAATTATAAGCTTAAATGTGTTCTTAGTTTGCTACATTGTTCTGAATGATTTTTGATGGTCTTTGATGGTTTGGGATCTAGATGAAAGATACTGTTGTTTAACTTTACAATTTGATCATGAACCAAATCAGAAAAAAGAAAAAAAAATCAACTTATGAGACCATAAATGTGGTGTGATGTGTCCAAATTATTGGACTTTAAGCAGAATAATTTTTTTCTATTTATTTATCTATTTTCATGCAAAACTACTTATGTGTACAGTCCCCCATGTAAGCCTGATGTATTCAGACTAACACAGCTTCAGCAACTGTAGGCCAACTACATCTCTGGGGTAAATGCATTGCCTGGAGGGATATATTTGATTCATAATGGCTACAGCTGAATTATAGTGAGTGCTGGAGTGTTATTTATGTTATATCTGAAAGTTCATTGAAATTATTTAGATTCAGATCCCTCAAAGGGTATAAGTACAGCGCTGGTTAGATTTATGTGGCCAAGTCCAGGTAAGCAATCCACAAGCTCTGCCTTGAAACACAGGTCCCTCAACTTTCTCCAGTCATTTTCCATGAATGTTCAAAGACCTTTGTCAAAGATCTACTCTGTGCACCATTCCCCTTGAATTGAATTTGATGTTTAAGGATATTTGATATTTACAAACTAGGTAATAGCAAGCTATTTGCAAACTCATTAGAGCATTTCACCAGGAAATGGAAAGCTTGACTTGGTCAAAACTAATTTCTTACATTTCCTAGAAGCATGACATTATCTGTAGGCACTCTTAGGCACTCGTTGTATGCACTAGAGGCTTGGAAAGGGATAAGAAAGTTGGAAAAGAAGAAAGTGCAAAATCTCTGGGGCCAGGAAAAAAAAACACCACCACTAAAAAAAAAAAAAAAGAAAAACAACAAGTGGATCTCAATTCAACAGTTTAGCCTACACTGAAAAATCTTTTCTTCCATTCAGGTAAATAGAGTTGTATAATCTGGGAGAAAACAGTGAGTAAATGAGCTAACAACCATTGGGAAATTCTGTAAAAATTGAATTATAGAGATAGAAAATTTTCTTTCTGTTAAAAGTATTGCTGACAAAAATTACTTTAAAAAAATCAAAATATTTTTCTTCATAAAACTCTTCAGACAATTTTTTACATTTTTATGTAAATTGTGTCTTATTTTATGCTTCTTTCATTTTCCTATCTATTTTCTTCTATGGGTGTTAAAATCTACATCTCAATTAAAGTAATGCCTTAAAATGAAATTGGAAATAAAGTTTTAGAAGTCATTCATTTGCTTTCTTCCTTCCTTGCCATGTCTCCTGTGGACAAGCAAATGTTTTTAAAAGAGATATTTTGTGATCTTTACCTGGAGGCTTTCTGAATTAGTAAAAGTTAAAGTTGCTCAGTTTCCAGTGGTCTATCTGTCTGCAAGATGAAATCTGAAACACTAATCTATCCACCATTAGGATTCTCATTACCATCACAACGTAAAGTTAGATGTGGAATTTGGGATTGCGCTGGGCTTAATGTTTGACCATCATTATCCGTGAGAGTTTAGAAATGAAAAGACAAGAAAAGTGTTAGAATGAAAATTAGAGATCCAGAGCAGTGAAATCACTCAACTGATATTACTTCATTTTGAATGTGTCAGACACAGAACATTTGCAAAGAATAGAGCAGAAAGATATCCACGCTGTATTGTCAGATAATGGGTCTTTGAAGAGGATGAATTTCCAAAATGAGAGCTGAAACTGAGATTTCTATATCTGCACCCAGGCATTTATTTGAAAAGGTTTCTTTCTGAATTTCATAGAAGCCCAGATCGGAAAAGGATCCTGCTCCCAGATCAACAACTCTAAGCTCCTGCTCTGGCAGTGTATCACATCGTCTAACACCTTTTATAAACAGGTCATGCACTTAAATGTAAGATTTTCTGCCTCTTTTACTCTTACTGGAGGGAAGTTGCTCTAGAATTTCATTCCTCTGCCACTTAGAAACCTAGTGCTGATTCCCAGTCTACCTGTATTTATCTGGCTAAGAATTAAGTACATAATTTTTCACATTAAAGTCCCAAAAGGCTGTTGAAAGGCTATTTTTAAGAGGAAAAACGATCGCATTTAGAGACAAACGTAAGAACTTGAAGCCCCAAGGGTATATTTTCAAAACGGTTAAATGCATACCTCTTCCGAAGGATTGGGGACATGTGACAAGCTGGAGAAAAGTGGGATGTAGTGTGAGGACTTACCAGCTCAAATCTGCTTTAACTTGGGAATTTCTTCATTGTGCTCCACTGTATAATGCAGATGAAGTTTAATGCATTTCCAGATGTACAGACAGAGGTAGCCACGAATTGCCCATGTTCTACCCAAAAGTGTGGTCACAGTCAATCTAATAGATGTTTAGACAGATATAGGTGAGACCGTGCCTTTGCTAACACACCCTGCTTTTTGTTGATACGCTGCTGTTTGAGAAGTTTATTCTGAGTTTCCAGAAAACCTAGTCTGTGAGCCACACACATGGCAAATAAATATACATTTATTAATATATACATTAATATAGTATATATTTTATATATGATATATATAAAAATATATATTAATATAAAACGCTATTTCAAAACATACACTAGATTCTCAGTTCGTTTTTATTAACTGAAAAATGTTCATTGCAAGTCACAGGTTTGGAAAGACTCCCTTAGTCTTGAATTCTAAATTTTGCTTCCCCCCTCTTCCTTGCAAACAGCTGCCAAGCAAAATAATAGAACATGTTACATGAACTAATCCCAACTGCTTGCCTTTTAGAGGGTTAATGTTACTTTCTTTTCCCTTCCTTGCTTTTACCCTGTGCTGACTAAAAAGAACACCCAGGTTCAATGAGTGACAAATCATTACAGACCGTACAGTGTAATTAAAAAGCACAGCCATTGATCAGCTATGAGCTAAACCTGAGACAAAAAAGTGAGAGACCCAGAATAGCTGGCAAAACTTCTCATTGAATCTGTCTGAAATGGAAGATGTTCTCCCTGGAGGCATGGAGCGTGGCCCATTGTGCATTTCCATTAGAGATACATACTGACTCCGAGCATGCCATTGATGTTGGCCTATTTATGAAAGGCTGTTGAAAGAGGTTTCAGAGTTAATTGAAAAGAGCTGTTTCTGAAGTAAAGTAACTTCAAACAACACAGCTCTGAAATGTGTTTTAATGGACTGGAAATCAGTGAATTTTCCATAGTGCACATGAAATAAAAATGTGTGGCATGAACTGAAAGCGGCATTGCCATTTGGTGGGATTTCTTCTTCTATTAATATTATTATTATTATTATTATTACTGTCTCTATCACATCACTATTAATAATTATTTTAGCCATAGTTGTTCAATGGACACTGACAAAACAGCTTCACTCTTGATTGATTAGAGGATTGTCTTCTAGGTCTGTCAAAATTTTCACTACATGTCTTTATTTCACACACTTATAATAGAGGTTACCTGCCCAAACTGTCAGATTTCTGCCATTATAAACAAAAGGAAAAGCTCTTTCAGTTGTCAAGCAGAAGTAGATTCCAAGGTCCTCTTTTACCAAGGTACTTTGTGCTTAAAATGTGTTTATTCTTAACAATATTTCCATTTTAAAATTAAAGCATATGCCTAAATTCAAGCATGTGTTTATTCAGGCATTTGTTTAGTCTCTGCCCTGAGCTGAGGTCTTGCACATAAGTTTGTGTTTAAGCTCATGCTTAAATAAAAGCCTTTTCAGCAAATCATGCACCTGAATTTCATAAATATAAATAGTAGCTCAGTATATGTTTAAATCTCAGCTTGTGATTAAATACCTTTTTCAGCTGAAAACAACGTACTTTTAAATTATTTTTTAAAGCTTGGCAATGTTCAATAAAAATGGGAATGACTGAGCTGAATTTATTCCTTCTTTTTAGTTCTTTGGCAGACATTTAGAGTTAACAAGAAGGAAGGTAACTCCTTGCCCTTGGATGAGGTGAATTTAGACAGCTATAAAGCATTCAGGTAGAAAGAAACATGATCAGATTTTAAGACCCTTCCTCAGGCTGATTAATACCTAATATCTGAAAAAAAAAGCACATAAACCCCAGGAAACTGCAGGGGAAAGGTGAGAGTAAAGTAACCCAGCACTTGGCATAACACAAGCAATAATCAAACAATTTCTGACGTAGGGCTTGAATGATAATGAGCATTTTACACTCCCATTTTACTCTTAATGCTTTAAGTAATTCACAAGTTCTGTTGAAAATCTCCCATGTTCCATTAAAAGAGATGACCTCACAGACATTAATTAACTTAATCTCACAAAACTCATTTAAGTAAGGAAGAGCTATTGTCCCCATTTTTAAATAAGGAATGAAAAGCAGAGATAGTGTTGACTTCATACAAAACCTACCAAAATCAGCAGTAAATCCCAGACTCACACAGTACAACCTTCATTCACTATTTTATTTTCTGGTAAACCTGATTTTCTCGGAGCTTCACCTCCCAAAATCAATACCTTACCTAAAAAAGTCAGAATTGATATATTTCTCTAACATTATTTTTAAAGTTTTAATACTGCTGGGTAAAAAAAACAACCAACCAACCAAACAAACAATAAATGTAAAAACCCTGAAACACCCTTAGGGCACAAAAAATACCCCAAAACACACACCCCCCCAAAAAAGAAAAAAAAAAAAAGCAAAACAAAAAAAACCCCACCAAAGTAGAACAAGGAAAAAAGATACTTCAGTTCTAAATAAATAAAAATCTCATTTTTTAGGGCTGTCATTAGGGATGACATTTTGGCATCTGCACTGATTTTTGAAAATTTGTGGCTGATAATCATGGATTAACATGTGCTTAATTTATTTTTGAAGTTGCTGTGGGTAGTTAGGTACCTAGAGTAAGAATGTGCTACTTGTGCTGCAGAAGTGAGCGCAGGCTGTCAAAAAAGGAGAGTCATGAAGATTATAATTGGAATCTGAACTTAATGACAACAGAACTCCTTACTTAGGGGGCTAAACAAAGTATTAATTTTCTGAGGCACTAAATATTCAGTAGAGAGGTTTAATTTTTCTGATATTCCAGCACTTATACCTAGAATAGAGAGAATCAGGATGACTGCTTGTGCTGGTGTGCATAACTAATGCAGACTAAACAAAGAGGAGATACTGGAGGGAAAGAGGAAAAACAGAAGGGACAGCATGAAATTCTGTGCCCAAGACACATATTTTAAAATTGAAGTTAAATCCCACTGAGAGTTTCTCTTCACGTGTTGACAAACATACTCATCTGAGGAAAGGGGCATTTGGGACATCCAGATGTGGAGCTTGAAGCTACACTTCCCCTCTTCAGGAAAAGTGTTCTAACCACCCAGTAAAAAGATGGGATTGCTTCTTGGTGTTTCAGTCAAAGCCAGCTCTTGAGCACACAAGAATTCATAGCCCTTGAGTCCAGAAGGTGAGGAATAAAAGAGCTTAACTCTAACATTTGAGAGTAAAAGAGTTTTTACTCTGTTCTTTCTTTTGCTGCTGTAACATTTTCAGTTGGATTCATCTGGCCAAACATCTAGTTCTAATTTGTCTAATAGTCGCCTTGAAGGGCCTCTGTATTGGCTGCAAAGGGAGATGAGGACAGCAAATTCAGATGTAAAGAATTTTTCTGTAGACTCCCAGGGTTTGATTTAGTTGCCCATACATGGGCACTTAGTGTCATTTCAGATGACCTCACTGTCCTTACTACTATCCAGCTGCCATAGATTACAAGCAGGATACAAAATCTAATTAACCTTCAGAAGACTCATTCTCCCATCTTCTGCAGTTCCCTTTACACTTTTTATATACTTTCATACTCCTAGAAGAGGTGGAGGTCTTCCTCCTGCTCTCAGGCCAGTAATTGTGTTATCCATGCTCCAAGAAAGCAGGTTCAAAACCTTATGGGTGAAGGAGGACAAAGAACACATCTTTAATTTCTTGAGACATGTTCAGATTTTACACAATATACCACCTGCTACTTCAGTTCCAAATAATGCAAACAAGGTAGTCTGTGAAGGACTAAGAGTAGAAGTCCTTAGAGTTGGCTGGTTCTTTACATTTAGACAGGGGAGCAGGTCCCAAGCTGTGCCAAAACTGTTTGGCAAAGATTCAAATATGCAGTGGCAAAGCATTAGGTCTCATAAAAAGTTTTTAACTGAAATCTTGGGTGCTTGAGGAATCTTATGTTCCTAAGAAATACAGATAGAGTTGCTGTCATGAGCTTAGGTTCATTAATAATAATTAAGGGTCCTCCATGCTCTGCTGATGCTGAATATCTGCTATTTATCTTCTATAAACTTCTGAAGAAGAAATTGTGATGAAATTATGATTAAACCCCTCTGAAAAGTAGGTCTTCACTTTCTTTAAAAGGTTATCTCTCATAGTTGTAACTCTATTGCAGTGAGATTGTGTTGACAGAATTTTGATTTCACAGTTTTTTTTCTTTTCTGGAGACTCTGAATATTGGTTAGACATGATGTCTATGCTATGAGTAAGAAGAAAAAAACACACTGAATCAAGGCCTTAGAATCATATTTGCTTTACTTTTCTGTAATAACTTTTGCAAACAGGCTGATAGGTTTATCTTCGAACTAAGTAATTATAAGCAGCCCAGACACAATCAAGTTAAAAATAGCAGATTCATCTTCCTTGGGAAATAACACTGGTCACACATTGGTAAATAAGAAGATAATAGAACGAAATTTTTGGGGGTATCACCTCATAAGATCCCAAAGAGCAGTTCAGGGCAATGACAATCTCAAGGTTAGAAACCTCAATGTCCAGCTTTATGAAGTTCTCATCAAGGTGTTGCAGTGTTGTTCAGGAGGTAGATGGTAGCAATCTCAAATGAATTGTGCTTTCTCAGAGTTTAACTTTGGGAAAAAATTCAGACTGAATGTCACCTAGTCATTTAATTGAATCAGAAATTAATTCCCTAGGGTCGGCTGAGATCGAAACATAAACCTGACTATAATCAGCATAACAATGTTAGCTGAAATTATGCCTCTGAATGATAGCACCTAATAGAAGTGTAGGGCAAAGTTTCCCTAAAGAGATATTAGAAAAATATGCTGCCTTTTCTATAGCCTTTGATATTGGGCAAGATGTTGTTTGCATATTTCAAAGTGAACTGTAAGATCATCTGATTTTCATACAAATACCTGTCTATAACCTTCAGATTTCATTACCCTTCTTGAGTAAACCAAAAATATCAGCAAAACAATGAATTTTAAAAATTTAAGATCAAATCAAGTATGCATTGTTGTTCCTTAGTATGGAAATGTACAACATTATGTATGTCTTCAAATATGGTGGGCTTATTAAAAGACAGCAGAGATATGTTGTGCTATTTGTATAATCATCTGGCTTTTCCACTTCTTGGAACTTCTGGCCATGGCCAGACAGAGAGCACAAGGAAGGATATGGTAGCAGACCATCTGATCTTTCAAAGCAGATTCTTAAGTTCAGATAGTTGATTTGAAAATAAAATCAATAGGATAATAAATAATAGGACCTTAAGAACATCCAAGTTGGAAAGATTACATGGAGGATGATATAGACACCTCACTGACATTATAATACTCTAAAAACAATTGCTGTAAGTGTCCTGGTATGAGTATGAAACTAGCACCACGTTAGATTTTAACCAATGTGGTTTTAAGCATGTTCTAAGTCCTGCACCTAAAGAGGAGAGGGGAAGAATAAAGGAATGTCTACAGATATTTTTGTTTAAAAATTAGTTAATCAACATAGGAGGATATGAGCTTAAATCAGTTTCAGTTTCTCTGTAATTAGAACATTGTATAAGAACTGATCAAACAAAGTAATTTTTGAACTAATAATTAATAACGAATTGTTGAAAAACTCTTAAAAAAACATGTCAAAAATTACATCCATCATTAAGCTCAGATATTTTATGGGCTTTCATGAAATTCAGAGCAGAATTCTGAGGAAACTCTAGTTCCATTCTCATTTTTCTGTGCCAGGAATTCACCCAGAGAACTGAGAGATATACTTTTTGGATCTACCATAGCTTGTAGGCCCACAACTTTTGGACCAGTATATCTAATGGTACATCTGTCCCAACCCACTCATGAGAAATTGAATCAATGTGTGGAGATCTACTCAATGGAGTGCATGCGTCTCAGTGGTGACCTGCTGCAGTTTGACTCATACTGAAGTAGGCAACTTGGTTCAGCTGCCTGAATTTTGGTACTTAATGCAGTTTAAGACACCCCAGGGCATCCACATCTTCCACACAGCAATAGCAACACAACACGGGACCTGTGAGAGACCATTTGAAGGACAGTAGCAACCTGAAGGCATCTCAGATAACATTTGACACCTGCATTTAGGAAACATAATGGAACAATTGAATATGTGATGAAGTGGCTTATTCTGTAAGTGAAATTTCATTTTTGTTTCCTCCTATTTTTAGTAAAAATGTTAAGGAAGATTTTACTATACAATATCTAATGCACTGTAAGTAAGAGTTTGGCTAAATAATTCCAATGTGGTATTTGAACTAACTGCACTCCAGGATTAAGGAGAATTCTCATTAGTAGTTAAATTACTTAATTTTATTTTCCCCATAAATTATGCCAATGAGATTTTTCACAACATGTAGAAAAAATAATTTTAAAATTCCCATTTTATTTCAAATGGCTTGAGAAAGGTAACTACAGAGTTTTGTATGTCTTAACTATGGTTAAATTGTAAATTTTTTGGCATATACTTTAAAATCTGTACTAGCACTTAACAACCAGAAACTGTACTTTTATGAATTTGTTTTTCCAGATCCTAGTGCATTATAAATATAGTAACTATAAATAAATTAATTTGTAAACATATTTCTCAATAAATTATAAACATTTATACTTACAAATAATCTGTAAATAAATATAATAGTGCTATATTATAAACATACTAATAAATGAATACAGCAGTTAATAGCAAACATGGTTCACTCAAGCTGCTCCTTTTTTTTTATCCTTCATCTTTAAATAAAGATCTTAAAATTTGTCTTAAGTAAGATTTAAAGACAAGTACTTAGTATCTGTAGATGTTATGTCTGTAGATTTTATGTTAGGGCATAAACTCATTTTTTTAACATCGTATCATTCTCCATCTGTTTTCTGAATAAAGGAAAGACCGTATGCAAAGCATAAATTTCTGTGGTGAAAATGCAGCTAAAGCTTTATTTGCACATTGTTCAGAAGGATATTTCTTTCATATGTCTCCACTAAGAGACCCATTTCCAAAAAGCTCAGGGATGCTCCATGCAGGTAGAGCTCTGTGCCTCTCAGGAGCATCAGAGTCTGGTTCAAAACTACTATTGGCAGAGTCTTTCTTACTTTGAGACACAAGGAGCCTTGGTTGTGACCTTCCTCTGCCAGACATTTCCAATTCCCATGGTATTTCACATGTTTCACTTGAGATAAACCTTCCTCTGCTAGTGTCTGTCTTTCCCTATTGACAGTAGAGGTGTATAAAGTGATGAGTTTAGGATAGACTCAGAAGCATTTTGCAGTACTCCAGACATGTATTTTAGTTAGGTGTTTGGATAGCTCATTCATATCTATCAAATGATCTGTTGTGGTGAAATCATATCAAAACTGTGCACGTAAGCTTTATTCTCCAGATGATGACGTGAGCAACATGATTTTTATAAGCCCTGCTTTGAACATGTTGGAATAGATGACCTGCAGAGACCACTTCCAACCAAAATTAATCTGTGATTATATGTGATAAATTAGTGTAACTCTGAAGATCACCGTTTAACTCTTTTTGTTGTGTTGACTCTGTATTCTGTTAGGTAGGTCGATTACAATGGAATCTTAAATAAGAACATCAGACATATTTTACTTCAAAGACATGAAAATTCACACCACCAATATGACTTTTGAAAATCAATTGTCTGTTTAGAAACCAGAAATGCTGTAAACCGAGAAACATACCTGAAATAGGGAAGAAAACAGATTTTAAATACATAATACAAATTAATACACCATACAAAATAAAAGCTCTTCTGTTATTGTCAATAAATGATTTTGTTAGATATCAGTGGATTTGTGGAAAAAATGTAAGATTTTTAAGACAACTTTCTGAACAGCAAAGGAGGGTAAAATATATATAAATCATCTCCATAAATAATGCTTGCTATTCTATGTGTGCTTTTATGTATCGATTCACTGGACCAAATTATGTTACACAAACAGAAATACTAATGAGACTATGTTTGTCTCTGACTAACTATAACTTTCCTTCAGCTGTTGAGTTTCTGTGAAATTATCCATTGCTTTATCCTCTAGCCTGAAGTATTAATCACATTCCTTTCAGAAGATCTGCCAAGTTTATCAGTGCTTCTGTTTCAGAGCAGTAGGTAAGCAATATATTATTCTCCCTCTTCATTCATCAAGCCAACTTATTTTGAAGCCAGAGTGGGAAAGTTAGCTAAATTAAATAAGGACAATACGTTAAATGTAGTTTTCCTCCCTGCAAGCTGACACACCCTAACTACTGTCTTCTTTTATCTGTGTCATAAAGATTTGAAGAGTTCAGGCACAGCTAACGACAGCCAGATTTTTCCTTTTTTTTTTTTTATTTTACTTTTAACACTGATAACTGTCTTTACAGAAAGCTTCTATATATAACTGGGGAGAAAAGGGCAATTAAGGAGAGACAGAAGGTTCTCATCTAGTGTAAATTGGCCTAATCCACTTATCTTGCCAGATATCACTTCTTTCATTCTTCAAGTAGATTAGTCTATATCTACACCTAATGTAAAAAATCAAAATGTGTTTAAGATACTTAAGAACTCAGGTACATCTCACTTGCAGTTAAGAAACAGAATTATTATAAGAAACAAAATGAGAAAGATGTAATGAAAGAAAAGGTCTATATTTTCATCTGCAGTAAGATCCAAATATAAAGTAACTTTTGAAAAAAGGTATATGCTCCCACAAAATTTCCAGGTCAGTCTATTCTGAGAAAAGGTCTCACATGAGCACTTCTGAGACATACAGACAAAAGAATGTACAACTCAAAATCCAATTACACTGGGAACTCAAGTTCACATTGGATTTCTCGGCTTGAATGCTCCCAGTGACATGGTCAAACAATAATCTGCAGGCTTTGACCTGCATGATAAATGGGGAGTTAAATAAAAAAGTTGGGTGTCTTTAATAGTGTAAATCAAGCTCAGTTAAATTTAGATGTAACTCATTCAAACAAGAATTATACTATGACTGGGACACAAGGGGTTGGCACGTAACTTATGGCTTTGCCACAGGCCAATTGCAAGACATTTAACAAGTCACCTCTCTGCCTGGGTAACTCTTTGTGGAGTGTCCTAAAACCAAACTGAAACCCTGATTCTCGATCCTGAGAGGTGCTGGAAGCACTTTATGCTGCATAAGAAACAGAAGACACCCTTCGCAGTGCAAGAAGCCCCAAGTTGGGTTTATCAGAGACCCATACTGGACTGAGCTGGAGGCAGCTTAGGATACTCTAAGGTATTGCAGAACCTCCACCTTCTCACATGTGGGTAACTGAATGAAGCACCAAGGTGCTCAGCAGCTGAATTTCTGTCCAGGATTGATGGACTTTATTGACTGGGAGGATTCAGTTGCTCAGACTTTGCTGTCAAGTGCCACCTGAGATGCTCTGAGGAATCTTGGATATCAGGCAGATATTATACTATCCTAAGAAAGACACGTGCCCTTTTGGAGATGCTCTTTTGGAGATATAGAATCCAAGGAGCTCAAAATTTTCAGTACCTAAAACAATCTGGAGGCATTGGTAACTAAAACTTATTGACCATATTGGGACCTCAAACAGCTGGTGCTCATTTAGAATCCCAGATGTAGTCAATGGGATGCCCAGTTACCTGTACACTAGACAATTTAGCACAATATACAATGTCCTAGTAAATCTTATCTGGTATCCAGCTGCCATTGAAGACAGACATGCATTTTAGAGGGCACTTGGTATTTGTGATTGGTCAGCTGAATCCCTCTACTAAATTTATTTAATTTACTTTACTGTACTTTACTAATGGCTTAATTGCAGATTAAATCTCATACTTTGCATTTATGCCCTCCAGATAGCCCTCCAGATATGCCCTCCAGATAGCCACCATATATTCATATTCACATTTAAACTTCAGTGCCAAAGTTTGAGCTTTTCAGCGTTAATCCCCTTCGTAATCAGTGGAGAGAAAGAGAGATCTCCAGAAAATTATGCATTGCACCCTGAGACAGAATTTTCGGATGTGCCATTGAGTTACTGTCTGGAGATAACTTTCTCCAATAACAACAACGCTAGCTTTGACTGACTAGATCAGGTTCTTGGACATCTAGAAATAGATTATTATGAGTCTGTGCATTTGGGCAAGGTTTATGAAGTGAAGTACCAGGCTGACTGAATCATCAAATGCTAGAAGAATAGTAGTGATAAATACATAAGTTTATGTCCTCTTTGTCCCTTTATGTACCCTTTGGCTAGTACAATTCATTGTGAATTTATCTCCAGGTCTTAAGCTGTGGAACACAATATGAGGAGATAGTTCTTATTTGGGGTCACTGTGGATTTATGAAAGCGATGAAATGCCATTGGGGATCTTCAGCCACTCAGAGATACTTTCCTAACTGCCAGAGTTTTCTCCAGCTCACCATGAAGCCAGTGATATTTTCTTCTCTCCTGATTGCAGCTCTCAGACAACCTCTTGCCATATCCACAGGGAACTGTTCTTTTATCCTTGGATACTGTAGAGGAAGAGTTGGCTTTTGACAAAAAATGTATGAAAAGTGAATTTTACAAAGCTGAAACTGAGTGGAATGTTCTGAATGCCTAAGCACAGCCTGTCCTGCTGCCTCTGAGACAGCACCACAGACTGTTTCAGGCATGTATTTCTTTGTTCTAAAAGAACTTGACAATCTTGAAGGACATTTTCAAGAACGAAAAAGACCTTCATTACAAAGTGAAAATGCTAGTAGGCAGGAGAAGTGTTTTCTGGAGGAAGTAACCGACACGTTTGTTATATTTCCTGACAATCTGACCTTAAATTGAAAAGGACTTGAATTCATATTTAGCAAAAGCTATTGCAAAAAAAAAGAGAAGAGACAAACTTATATCTTGTTCAGATTAATAATAACATCTAGGTTCAATGCAATATTTTTTGGCATTTTATCTGAAAACTTTTTGCTGAAATAGCCAGTGCCTTCTCTCCACTTTACAAAAATAGAACTTAATCAAGCATGGGAAAAGGGGACAAGGAAATATACCGAGCCCAAGGATGCCCGGTAAATAAGTAGCAGAGTCAGGATGTGATGGGTTGACCTTGGCTGGCTTCCAGGTACCCACCAAGGTGTTCTATCAGTTCTCCTCCATCAACAGGGTGGAGTGAGAAAATGCCATAGAAAAACATGTGGGTGAAGATAAAGACAAGGAGAACAGTCATTGGTCACTTTCACAGACAAAACTGACTCAACTTCTTCCTCACGTTCTACCCCTGCTCCAGTGTGGGGTCCCTCCCATGGGATACAGTCCTTCAAAAACCTCTCCAATATGGGTCCTTCCCATATTTTTCAGCTCTTCAAGAACCACTCCTGCACGGGTCTTCTTCCACAGGGTGCAGTCTTTCATAAACAAACTACTCCACTCTGAGTCTCCCATGAGTCGAAGCTCCTGCCAGAAAACCACTTCTGCATGGGCTCCTTTCCACGGACCACAGTTCCTGCCAGGAGTCTGCTTTGGTGTGGGTTCTTCATGGCCTGCAGCTTCTTCCAGGGCACATCCACATGCTGCAAAATGGAGTCCTCCATGGGCTGCAATGTGGATATCTGCTCCACTGTGGTCCTCTATGGCCAGCAGGGGCGCAGCCTGTCTTCATCATAGGCTACAGTGTGGATATCTCTGGTCCACCCCTAGAACACCTCCTCCTCCTCCTCCTTCTGCACTGACCTTGGTGACTGACATTTCTTTCACACTTTCTCACTCCTGTCTCACAACTGTTGCACAATATTTCTTTTCTATCCTTAAATACATTATCATGTAGATGCTACCAATGTCACTGATTGCTCCGTTTTGGGCAATGGTAGGTCCATCTCAGAGCTACCTGGAACTGGCTCTGTCCAACATGGGGGCAGCTCTCAGTATCTTCTCACACAAGCCATCTCTGCAGCACTCCCATCCTACATCCCTGCCACCAAAACCTTGCCACATAAACAAAATACATGGGATTCCAGATGGAGTCCCAGGTTGGACCTGATGAAGAATGTTATCAAATCTTCTCATAAGAAGAATTGCATATATTTGAAGAGTTACAACAGTTTTGTTTCAGATATGAGTTTACGCTAACACAGATACAGTTGGTACAAGTTGCTTTTGTGGAGGATTATAGGTTTGTCTGCAAAGGGAAGCTCCTTCAAAGTAAGGTGTACAAGGAGGTCACAATGACCAAGGTACTCCCTTCTACCTGCCTCTGGTCAAGTCCGTGATGAGCCATGAAAGAAAACTCAGAAGATGGCATGAGAAATCTTTGAGACCCTCACACTCACAGTGTTGGGCCCAGGACCCAATTACCGGTACTGAATTACTTTTTATGTTTTGTTGCAAAGCAAGGTAGTCACTACTGTACTCCTTTGGGCTGATGTCCCATATATACCTTGGAAAGTTAAATCAAAATGACCTGGGCCTCAAGTGAAATACTTGAGTTCATTTATTTTTACATGCACCAGAGTTTATCAGTTTTGATAAATATGTTGATCAAAACCATTGTACAATTTCTGTGTAGCTAGTGCCAGAGACTCTAAGGAGTCAGTTTTCCAAGGTGTATCCACCAACCTTTATGTTTTCCACATACATGGTCTTCTCAGGACTGTTTTATTCAAACAAGTTCCACAGCCAGATCAGCAACAGAGCTAAGTTCAGAACAAAGATGTTTAATTACTGGGGCTTGTGATCTCTTCAGATCCATTCAGATCCACAGTTCCTCTATTTGGTCCCTGTAAAAAGGGAAATCCATAGTCTGGATCCCTGTGATGACCATTCAGTTTGTTCAACAGCAAGATTTCCATTTTGGTTCTGTTTGGCAGTCACATTTTCTCGTCTTTCTCTACAGCACATGTGTAACTCATAAAATTACCTTTCCCAGCCCAAATTCATTAAATTTAACCCACAATAAAATCATTCAAGTTTCTAATTCACCTCTGAACTTTTCAGAGCTGGACTTCAAAACCCAGGAGCTGCCTATCACATACCACTCTTACATATTTCCTGCAGTGTAATCAATTTCAACCTCTGCTGTGCTGGTTGTTGTAGCAATAGTCACTTTTTGTCATTTTCTATAAAGTGCAAATGCTACAGGCCCTTCAGACACTCTGTGCTCTACACACACGGTGAACCCACCTTTAAAAATGTTTCTCATAAATCTTTTCTGTCACCTCTGTTTTGCTAACATTAAATTGAAAAGAGGGGGAAGGGGAAGAAAAAGATCCTCTAAAAAGCTATTCTGGGTTTTGCTTTATAACAATTTATTATTATTTTTTTATTTCACTTTATTATATTTTTAACCATAAGCTATCTTTTTTACATTGAAAAGCCAAGTTATTATTTCCTGGAGGTTTACACTTAAAACCTCAGATTGTCAGTTCATTTAATGTCACTTTACTTTATGCTTCATGCCAGTTTTAAGGCTCAGCAAGAATTGACAATGCAACCCTTTCACAGCATCAGCTGGCTGTGTTTTCTTTGACAGCAAGATTTCAAATCAAGGATTTAATAAACTAGTAGCTCTTCCAGTTAGCAATGAAATGTTCTTTCAATTCCACCACTTAAAGAACATCAAAAAGACCTCAGCTATACAGGAAAGATTATAGCTAAACCAGAAATGCAACTTATTTGCATGCACAGGATCACCAGGGTTTTACTATTAAAGAGGCAGAAGATGAAGAAATGTAATTTTGCTTAAAATAAATGAGCATGTGAATGTGCATACGTCTGTAAGGCAACTGTGCATACAGAGACACGGAAAGGAAGGACAAGAGATTGGAGATGACAAATACAGTGGTTCAATTGCTCATTTGTGAAAACGTAGAGTAGGTGAAAGGCAGTCTTGTGAAGCTTGCATGCTGAGTTAGCTAGGGAAAGGCGTTATGCTCCCTCAGACTGGTGGATTCTACTCCAGACCCTTCAGTGCTGAGATTAGCAGTAAATTCCACCAAGCTGCAACCCTTTACATCGTTTTCCATCCATTGACTGACCTATCTGCTGTCCCCAGCTTCCCACATCACGCTTCTGAGTTTGTCCCGGTGTTCACACTCCCGGAGGGGAGGAAACATAAAAAAAACTCCACCTGTGAAGCCTAGAGGCACTTTTAAAGTACTCAGTGAAAAACATCTTGTATGTGTGCCTTTCTCTCCCTGCAGGGACATGAGGTTGCAGCTCCACTAGGAAACCTGATGAAGAAGGGAGACAAGAGATGGAGAAGAGCAGAAATGCTTGCTAATCCACAGCCGTACTTCTAAGCTCCTCGTGTAAAGTCAACACTGATCATGTAGCACTACAGGGATGCACATCTCCACCTGTAGCAGTTGGATTGAGCTGGTGCCCAATAATGTACCATAAAATATGCAATACTGGGCAGTGTGCATCTGAGGAAGGGGGTTTTATAGGATATGTTTATTTGTACCCTCATTTTGAGAACTATGTTGTAGCCAGGGGGTGTTTAATTCCTGAACTGGGTTCATAGATCAAATGTATTTGCCACTAAAAATTCCTAGAAAGCAGAGTATTTCTGAGAGTGTTTCAGGTATTTCTTCCCTGAGCCATTATTATCTTTTATAGAAGAACTGGTCATGATGACGCTTTCAATGAAGTAGCTTTTTCTGTTTTCTGCTCCCAGACATCTGGTCCAATCCAAAGTAGCATTGTATCAAATCCTCTCAGTGAGAAATTTTTACTCCTCACACCATTACCTCTCCGTTCCTGCTCTGTCTTGCAACTTAGCCAAGTTGTGTTCACCTACCTTTGTTTTGGAGGAATATGCTTCTTGGAAGAAAAGACCTTAATTGATGTTACTTAACTGAACTTACAGGCCTATCCACATAACAACACTCACCAAAATTAATCTGAGTTATCTTTTTTAAGTGGATTAATTAAACTACTTTAAACTCCTGTGTGGACACCCTTGTTCAAAATTAAAGAGGCTTAATTCAATTTAGCTGAATTAACTTTCAAAGTAAATTAAGCCAAATTGAATTATAGTTATTTCAGTCCACACAGGGATTTAAATACATGTGTTGAGGGCTCCGGTCATGTTAATTGAGCAAACAACTGTAATGAGTTGTTGCCGTCTCCCAGCTTTTTATTACCATCTCACTACCTGAGGTTAGTAGTCCTACTGTCAGAATCAGCAGAACAGAAGTTATGACTGACTTATCCACTGAAGTTCAGTCAGGTACCTTTGAAACCTTTCTTCATTAGTAACTTATCTAATGCACTAGACTGCAAACAGAAGCAGTAGAGACAGATGGTCACATACTCTACTAGCTCTGCTGGGAAGGTGATTACATCCAGTGGGAGAGCTGGACATAGTTAGAGTAGTAACATCTTATATCATTCCTGTATTTCCCAAAATTAACCCACAAGAACCCCTGAAAGTCTGAGAACAAATCTACAGAGAGTTCTCATGTAGTAAAACAGTAAGAGGAAGTGACAGAAATATTTTACACTTTGTTTTTGTAAGTTTGCTTCTCTTTAGGGATGTTTCAAGTCAATGCCTATTAAAAGCAGAGAAGATGTAAACAAGCAAAGAGATGAGTTAATCAATTTAGTTTACTTACTCTATTAATAAAAATTCTATAAAGTCTTTTTGAGTTAATTGCTAAGAAGAACACTTACCTATCTTATTCTTTTCTTATTTCCCCATCTTTTTCTCTTCAGAGAATCTCCTCTTGCCATGACTGGATAGCTCTTGTCTGTGCACATCCATTTCAGAGAAACCATCACCAAATTCAAAGTCATCTATCTGCAGCTTGCCTGCAATCAAAGTTGTTTATCCATCTTCTAAGGTGACTTCATCAAAGAGGGAAGGAATGGGACCTTACCCAATCAGAAAGCAGTACTGGACTGGAATGTATAGGGCTTGTAAAAGATGGAAGAAATCCACTTATCTGCATTTTGTAGAAAATTTATATCTAATTAAGGTTCACCCTTTTATTTTTAATCACAGGATAACAGAATCATAGACATTTTTATGTTGGAAAAGATCTTTAAGATCATCAAGTCCAACCACTAACCTATCACTGCTAAGTCCAGCATTCAATCATGTCCCTCAGCACTACATCTACCCGTCTTTTAAATACTTCCAGGGAAGGTGAGTCAACCACTTCCTTGGGCAGCCTGTTCCAATGCTTAATAACCCTTTTGATCTTTTGATGAAGAAATTTTTCCTGATATCCAATCTAAGATATCCCTGGTGCAACTTGAGATCATTTCCTCTTGTCCTGTCACTTGTTACTTGGAAGACGAATCCAACACCCACCTCACTGCAACCTCTTGTCAGGTAGTCTATTTCATAGAATTCTATTCATATAATCATAGAGGTTACTCAAATCCCTAACCAAACTGACTTTGAATGCTTTCAATGATGGGGAAAACACTACTTTTTTGGGCAACCTGTTCCAGTGCTCTGTCAGCCTCATGGTAAAAAAGTGTTTCTTGATGTTCAGAGGGAACCTGCTGTGTTTTGATGTGTGTCCATGGCCTTTAGTCCTGACCCTGAACACCACTGAAAAAAGCCTGGCTCCATTCTGTTTGCACCCCTCCATTCAGGTACTTATATATTGATAAGATCTCACCTGAGCCTTCTCTTCTCTAGACTTGGCTCT
>JAOXNG010000021.1:117539419-117549967 GCA_028566535.1 Scolopax minor | reverse complement strand
CATCGAGTCCAACCAAAAAAAAAAAAAACAAAACAAAACAAAAACACAAAAAAAACCCCCAAACCATTACATTCTTAGTTACCTAACAACCTTAAACACATAGAACTGATAAATAAGAAAGTACCTCTCCAAATTGAAAAACTCAGGACAATAAGAGAGTTGTTGATGTTATTTATGAGGAGGTACTGCTGGACTGAAAAAATCTCTCAAACTGACAGCACAGCTGAGGTCTTAATATTTCCCCTTTTTTTTTTTTGCTGGAGCCCATGTGGAAAGTTATCTTTGATCAGGGCTTGACCTGTAATATTCATAAAATAACAAGGTGGATCCAATTTTCTTTTTATATCCTTTAGAAAAAAGAAAAAAAAAAGGAAAAAAAAAAGTGCCCACGTCCCTAGCTATGTGATTCTCATGATAATTACAAGCCTGAGCTAGGCTTTGGCCATACATGTCTTTTTTTTTCCAATTGTCTTTGCTATGGTATCACTTGAGCTTGATTTCTTATTTTTCCCACTTCTATTTCCCACTATTTCCCACTCCTTTCACTGTTTTCCTCTTATGGGAAGTAATCTTGCATAACACTCCAGCCACTCTTTCTTCTGCTCCAAGATAAACTTCTCACTCCTGCTGGAAAGAACTGGCACATGGGAAGCTGCTGTCCCACGGTTGTTCTGCTTTATTTTTCAGTAACCCTCAGTGACTTCCTTACTTCACCTGGGTGTTTTCAATCTCTTCACAAACTCATTCCCAATCACTCTTATTAATATCCTCCCATTCCCTACAGTTTTTCACAGCTGTCCCCAGGAAGAAACAAAACAAACAAAAAAGAAAAGCAAATTTCCAGACAGATTTAACTTTGCATCTAGGATTTCCCAAAACTGATAATCTCAGAAAAGACAATGAAACCCATTTTGTCTACTTTTTGATGTCTACATCGCACTTCCAAATTTGTTACTGTAGATTACCTTTCCTTTCAATGGAAGAAAACAGTTTTAAGGGTGCGATTCATCTGACCCATTTTCTAAGTATGAACAAACTCCCACACCAGAGTTGTCTCCTTCTCTCCACTGCTATTATAAAGGGTCTAAACAGCCACCTCTAACATAGACATCTGCATTATAGACACCTACATTGTAGACATCTACACTTAGTGAGATGAATGACAGGTTAAATTTGACAAACATCATTGATTCGTTCAAATGTCCTAAGCAACTAATGAGGCAAATTCTCCTTTGGTTTACACTCCTAAAAAAGTGCAAGACAAAATCCATCTGATTTTGAAAGACCTATGTTAAAAAATCAAAGCCCAAGTTTTACTGAGTCGTAGTTAGAAATTTGACATGGTTTTGTTTGGTATTTTAACCTTATTGCTTTGGCTCCATCCACAATGAACAGGTTATGAACCACTGCAACTGAAGAGAATTTCTATCTCATCACTTACCTGCAGGTTAAGATGATAATATAAAGATATAAAAGACAGTCAATAAATCCCTTTCCTTCATCTGAATTTTAACTAGAGAAGCTCAAAAGTATTCTCAAGTGTAACCTAAGGGTGCTCTTGGGCTGCAACAGCAAATTCTTGGCCAGCTGTGTGAGGACTTCCATTGAACATAGCCAGCCCAAATACATTTATCTTCATCCAGATCTTCTTTATAGTCAGTTTAACTATTTTTTTCCTTTCCTGAGACTAGTCTGAAAGTTCTAGCAATGTCCTTGGAGAAATACCTTGCCTGAAAGAAACATTTGGTAAAAATTACAGTGGAAAACAAACAATGCTATCTGCTGCCATGGTTCCCTGAAATCCCTCTTCTGCTATTAAGCAAGACTCTCAGATCAGCAAAGAAAAGGAAGACTGGGATTTTTGTTGGTTATGTGGGGGTTCTATTATTATTATTATTTAAATTTAGTTTATATCTCTGGAAAAAACTAATAGTTTTACAAATTCACCATTTTTTGGAGAAGGTATAGAGTGTGACACATTCAATCTGCTTTGTTCAACTAGTTTGACAGTGCCTGGACAGTATTTTAGGTATTGGTGCTTATCAACTCTTGTCACTTTTCCCCTAAACTATGGAAACTCTGACAAGCAATTGCTTTTCTTATCTACTCTCTATTACTTTCTTTCTTGGACCATGTTTTCCAGTTTACTACCTTTCCTGAATTTAAATTTTTCACTTGCATGTCACTGCATTTGATATCTACCTTCTGTGGCTAGGTATCATATTTTGGATTCATCTTACCAAAACTAGCAAGAATTTTAGTTATCCAGGTTCTTTTCACAGAATCACAGAACTGTAGAATCATAGAATGCTTTGAGTTGGAACAGTCATAGAATCATAGAATGTTTTGGATTGGAAGGGACCTGTAAAGGTCACCTAGTCCAGCCATGAGCAGGGACATCTTCAACTAGATCAGGTTTCTCAGAGTTCTGTAGAACCTGGTCTTGAACACTTTCAGTGATGGGGCACCCACAACTTCTCTGGGAAACCTGTTTTTCACCACCCTCATTGTAAAAAAATTTCTTTCTCTTCTGTTCTTTACCTCTGAAGTGCCTCAGTGTTGAATTCCCAGACATTTTGAGTTTGGGCTTACCTAGGCAGAACCAAGGCAAGTTTTTCTGATTTGGGCAGAACCAAAACAAGTTTTTCTGATTATGGCAGAAAAGATACATCAAGTCAGATTGAGCTCATCTAATAACTAGATGTTTAATCAGGTGTGTTTTTTCCTATAACCAATGCAGACAATTTTCATCCTGCTTTCTGAAGATATAGTCTATTGACTACAGCAGGAACACAGATTACTGGTTAGATGGGACATGTCCCTTGTTAAGGCTGCAGGCACATGACAAAGCAGTTGAACAGAGCATGAGAAGCTTCAGGACGTGACGTGAGAAACTGACAGTCAGAAACTACTGACTGTGACAGGTAGCAGTGTAAGAAGCTGAGAAAAGTTACAGGGACAGGACCTCTGTGAGGGATGGCTGGACTTCACTGGTGGTTGAGGGGGGGTTATGTGTATTTCACAGATAATTGGAGGGAAATATTGGGGCGTCTTAGTTCACTCAGACCAGATCTTTTGTCTAACCATACCGTGAATCACATCTCTATCTATAGTCAACAGTACCAGAGAGATGGATGGGATGGGATGGGATGGGACAGGCAAAATTCTGTACATGAATTGATACAGACCAAAAAAACTGTGCCAAAAAAACTCCTCATTGATTGTCTCTCTTTCCCTGGCACAATCAATGTCCTTTATTGCATATATAAAGGAGAACAGCTTAACTGAGAGAACAGATGGATCCTCAGACAAACTACCACTCCATGATTAGGCTTCTGTCCTGAGAAGCTAAAATACTCCTGTTTCATAAACAGACAGGAGGATTGATCCCAAATATCCTAATTCAGCCACAAAGTTTATGTGTACTCCAATAAACTAAATAATTCCAGGTCCTGACTTCTGGCCAACTGCATGATATGGTCACTTCCATATCATGAAATCCTCATAGCCTTGAATTAGGGTGGCTGCATCTAGCTTGCTTATTAGCAATGGTTTCAGGCAACACATGAACTATGATTTGGAATTATTTAAATAATTATAGTTTTCCCTGAACAAAACTGTACCAGGAACCATAACAAGTTTTGGTGCCTGAATCCAAGCCTGAGTACTGTTTAGTTTCCTAAAATAGATATAATAAAAGAAATAAACCTTTGTAAACCAGGCCACATCTTACTTATGGGTTTTGGGGGTCTTTGGGGTTTTTTTTGGCTTAACCAAATTCCCCATTGACCTTCAGTCAATTGTAAAAGAAAGAAAAAAAAAAAAAAGACAACCTGGTTTAATCACATTAATCAGCATGATTTGAAGAAAGTAAGAAAGCCAAATATGACCAGGGAAGGTAGGAGGGCTTCAGCTGCCTATTGATTTGTTTTATGCCAAGATCACCATACTGCAATCAGTTAGTAACATCATTTTTATAATGCCACATATTTCATCTCCTTAATTATTTCTCATTTTCTCTGATGTAACTGAAATAAAGCCTGGAACAATTGGCTTCAGCAGGGCAAAGCCTGGTAGGAAGAGTACACTATAAATACAGTCTAGAAAGATATAGCTATTGCCTTTATTTGACAACCTAACTGTTCCCCAAGCACTCATCCACCAGCCTTATAAAAGGAAATGTAGTTACTGAGGTCCAAATTCACCATTGGCTTAAGTATGTACAATTCCAGTGAAGTCAACACAATTGTATCCGTTTACTTTCATGGTGAGTTGAGACCCAGACCTTTTCTGAAGTAATAAAAGGTCAGTCAAACATACACGCAAGAGTTCAGCTTCTTGTTTAAAAGAAAGCTGTGGCTTTGCTTAAAGTTCTGGACATAGATGGTAGTATCAGTTAACAAATGAGCTGAATAGGCAGTGAAAGAATAAAGATCGGGGTATATGAGCAAGTTACAGAGGTTTATGGGCATGTAATATTAACTGAGTCATGGTAAATAATTACATTTTTTCACCTTCTGTAAATGCGGAGAAATATGTCCTAGTTTATTTTATGTTGGAAGAGAGGTAAGGTGATAAAATAGTGAAGTTGGCTACCTTTAAGACAACATGCAATATTTGCCATTAAAGAAAAAACGAACCTGATACAAATGAGTCTCTCATACACTTATGTATAATTCTCTCTGAAGTTATTAACTTTTGTTAGTAGAAGTGAAAGCCTAAAGCTCGTGAAAACAACACAATTCATGTCACAGTCACTCCTTCGGGAAGCTCATAGAGTATCTACAGCTTTGCCCCACCAATCATGTCTAAGGTAGCAGGAGTGATATTATATAGCTACAAAAAAAGTCCCGCAGTAGCTCGCTATAACTTGGTCCCATGGCTTCAGGTCTCATTTACTCATATTATTATACTGTTCAGGAGCACAACAGGACCGTCAGCTAGGATTCACATTGTCTAAGTTCAATGCATAGTTAGGAAACTAGTTTAAACAGCTCTATGGAGACTGTATAATTAGTAAAAGTGATTACCATCCTGATAGCAGTTCTCCACAGCAAAGAGATTTGTGTATTGCCTGTAGCACAGATGGAAGAAGATACACATGCGGGAGGACTTTGGAGGGCAATACAGGAGGTGACCCACAGAGCCAAGAGAAAGACACCACTGACCAATAACAATGCTGATAAATATGCTACAAAACAAGCTTACAGCAGCAAATCCACAACAATGTTATTCAGTCCACGATTCTGGATCTCAGCCTAAGACACCAGAAGGTGTTACATGAAACAAATGCCAATTGTGTAACACAAGAAAGCAGCAAGGACAAAAACAAAGCTGCAATGATAATGAAACTTTCAAAATATACTTAACTGGTATTTACTTGGCAATAGAAAATGATGAGTCAAGGCTGAATAAAGCGGATTGAATTCTTTCAAAACTTAGATGGTTGGAGATACTGGTTTACAATGGGTAATAAACCTACTAATCCCAGTTACCATGACCATATAACAATACAGATGACAGCAGATAAGTCTTACATAATTTTGAGAACATATCAGTTTCTTTTGCAAAGATGGCATTCTTCTTTGCAGAAAAGGCACTTTGAGTTGGCAGAACTGAGATGGGAGATGGAAGGTAGATCTGTGGCCTCCCTCCATGGGGAAGAAATCTGTTCTTCAGCATCTCAAATTAGTGCTTCAGCCATCAGGCTTTAAAAGTTATTTATTCCCAACGATTTCTATTAAGTTTGCGTTCTTGATACAGAGTTGTCTTGATACACAGAGTTAGATTTTAGTATTTCATGGTTTAGGCTATTAGCTTTACCTTTCATTTTCTTAAACAAGTACATCAGCATCTACATGCTAAATAAAAGAGGACAGGAAGAGCTATCTCCTTGAAGCATCTGGTACAGTGTGTCTTGTATCCATGGCTAAATTCTCTTACATCTCAACAGGTTACCACATGCAAACTGTCTGTTGGGAACAGCCTCTGGACCGTGCTATCCTTGACCGAGGCCTAGGGACTCTCTGGAGAAGCACTAAATGGCCTAAGCTGTGAACCATGCAAGAAATTTAACAACATGGTTGACCTAATTGCGAGGTCTGGACCTATATTCTAGCCTTCATTAATTTACTGCACAAAAATGTCGTTTATATATTAAATGAGAAGAAAGATTTTCAGTATAGGGCATGAAAATCTTTAATTTTACCACTTAAAGGTAGTGGCTGCTCCTGAGAGGCAAAGTGATGTTATTTTATTATAGTTTGGTCTTGTAAAGATTCAGGTGCAATATGTAAAAATAGGCAGAGAAAATAGGGCTGGACAGGACCTCAGGAGATCATTTAGTCCATCTTCCAACCTCCAGATCCAGTCCTCCAAGGCAGGATCTTCTATATCAAACTGTTTATGACATATGTTTGCTTAAACTACTCTTAAACCCTTCCAATGATGGAGATTCCACCACCTCCCCAGGCAGATCTAGCTCACGTTAAGAAAGTTTACCTAATGACTAACTTAAATCTTCCTTGCTACAGTTTAAGCTTCCCATTCTATCCCCAGTGGAGAGCAAGTTATTCCCTTCATCTCAGCAACCTTTCCCCTATCTGCAGCTTGTTGTCTTCTCTCACATGTGTTTTCTTTACTCATAAAATTAATAATATTCCTAAACTAAGAGCATAAAATATTTAATATCTACATTAATACCACAGCCATTATATTAAAGAGGCTGTCTGTCAGGGTAAGAATGCATGTGTGGGATTTTGCAGCCATGTGTTCGTTTTAAATGTATTATTTATTGATTTTTATTTGGGAGAAGGATTGTTTGAGTCATGGGGGTTGCTTTTAAAATATTCAGGTCAACCTGTCTTTTCCTCTAACCCTCAAAGGGTTAAGTCCCTGGCTGACAATTCCCTTTTGCGAGTCAGATTCTTCCTTACAAGAGGACATATTTCATTTTTTAACTGGAGCATATCTAATGATCCGGGGGAAAGCCCTGTCTCGTAACATTTGATCTAGCCTCAGACAAGGAGAGCAAGGTGGCATCAGCCTCTTCCTATTTAGTCAGGAGCCAAGGAACTGCACCAGTATACAAGTGACACACACAACACATGCATCAAAGTAGCAGCTCAATCTGTACTGCAAATAACACTCTTTCATGTCTCAGCATGGTTGCTGGCCCTGAGCTGTAGTTCCAGTAATTGACATAGTTGCCCAACGCTAGAAAACAAACTCGGAAACTATTCTCATTAGACGTCCCCCTGGTTTGCTGCTCCGTTATTGTAAAACCCAAACACTGAGCTTCCTACCAGCGTGGCTCTGTTTTTAATTAGTTCTGATGGCACTGGGCGACGCGCCAAGGAAAAAAAAAAATGAACTTCCTGTGATTGAGGCTTGTTGCTCAGTGTGTTGCTTCCTCCACACAGAGATTGTTTTCACAACATTTTCTGAAAAGGAGCTACTGACAGAAATAATATAAGTTTTTACTGCTTTTGATTTTTTTTTTATTCTGCCTTCCATGCTTATAAAATGCAGCTCAAAGTCAAGGATCCTTAAAGTTACTGTGTCATTATTTTGCCTTTGTGTGACTTGGCTGATTAAAGACATCCTAGCAGATTAATTTTTTAATAGAATAAGCACAGGCCCCCGTTAAAAAATTTAAGACCAAGGACTTTTTAGGGTTTTAAATAAATTAATTTGGATATGTTCAGGCGTGGTGTGGGGAGGGATTTGAGGATTATATTTTACAGCATAAATTGTCACAGTGTGAGTAGGGGCGAGTGAAATGGTGATTCCAAAGCACAGTTAGAGTCTGCATGTGAGGATGTGATGAGGTATTCAGTGTCTTAGCAGTGTCCTTTATTTCCTCTTCTGAGGCTTTTCAAGTTAATTTCTTATGAAGGAAGGCTCAAACATGATCATTTTGTTCCAGTGAGTGTCTGTATGTAGAATTCAGGCTGAGATACATACATTTAGGTGCCTACAGAGAGCATGTCTGCAGTTGTGCTGTCTCTGATTTGAGTCAGAGCCAGTGAAGATCCAGTTGATATCATCAATAGAGTCTAGGGAGTAGTTGGCCTGATCAAATGCACATAAGTGCTTATTTCTAGGTTTCTTTGACTTGTGTGGACAGGATGTCTATTAACTACAATAGTAGCATAGACAACTGGAGGAGATGAACAGATCTAAATTTTAGATTCTTAACTACAGACCTATAAATGGTAGGCATCTGGCCTCAGGTGCATGGAACTGCTCTCTGGATTCTCACTGACAACACTGATGAAGAGCTTGATTTGGGCACTCACACACAGGTATCCAGTGCCATCTGAAATGCCGCTGGGTCTTATCTCCATCTGCCTCTCTAGAAAGTATGGGTTTCCTCTAAGTCCAGTCTTATATCTGTCAATCCCACATGGATGTCTTACAGGCCCCTGGATGTCTCAGTTGGCACCGTAAAACTATGCTGAGTCAAACTGAATTGAGCTTTAGATTTTTGTTGACAGAAATGAGATCTTAGGCAACAAGAATAGGTACAAATTCAAATCATCAAAATTAGGCAGCTGAACCAGGGGATGAATCTCACTTGTTCTGTGGCAAGGATGGATGGACAGATGGATAGATGGATGGACCCTGGATGGGTGAATGCAACTCTATTTGATACACAGATAGGTCTCTTATTGCTAATTCTGTGCTTTATAAACTTCATTTTAAAAGATGGTTTGACAGAAAAGAGGTAAACTCAACCTGAAAGCTTCTCAACTCAGTTTGTGGTATTGAAGGCAAGCTGTGACACGTCCCATGGATTTGTACACCTTCAGGTTCCTTAGGTGGCCCTGAACCTGATCTTCTCCTACAGTGGACATTCCCTCGTTTTCCTAGTCCCTGCCTTTGCCTTCTGGATTTGTGTGGTGCAGCTAGAGCTCAATTTACTGTGATAGAAGCAAACTAAGGGACTAGATTTTTTTTAACATAAGTCACCAAACAGCCCTGCAGTGCCCCTCCAAGGATACCTCCCCAGGATATCATGGCCCAGATACCTTGTAAATGCTGTTTGAAACTAAGATTTCAGCCAATAAAAGGCTTCCATTACTTTCATTAAGCCAGGAGGTTAATTCCATTTTCTCAGTCAGTTTCTTGTCCAAATTGTTCTGGTTATTTTTCTTCCTTCTTAAACAGCCATGAGAGTTAGGTGTACCAGCCACTCTTCCCACTTTTATGTCATCTGTAAATGTGCTAAAGGTGCACTCTGCTCCATCATGCAGGTCATTAAAGGGGAGGTTAAACATTATTAGCCCCAGTACTGACTCCTGAGCATACTTTTAGGTATCAGCCTCCAGCTGGACTTTGTGTCACTGATCACAAGCCTGTGAACATGGAAGTGCAATCAGTTTCCAGTCCACCTCACTGTGCATTCATCTACTTCATGCTTAATCAACTTGTCTACGAGAATATTCTCCACTTACCTACCACCCTATTTCCTCTCTTTGAGACATTAAAGAGAAGTGTATGAGTTTACATCTTACCATGCCCCACACCTACATCTTGACTTGGTCTAAACCTGAGATCCAGGCAGTGGTTGCATGGGAGGCAGCAAGTTCCTGCTGTGCAGAACTCAGTCTTAGGCCTGATTTTCTCTCAAGTGAACCACTATTTATGATGATTTTATCTTGTGATGGGCGCATGGGCTCCATTCAAGAATCAGTCATATTGGTATTTCTTTGCAGTATTTTTTAAAGAAAAACAAACAGTTTCCAACAAAAACAGTCCAACCTAAAAACATTGGTGATTTTTCTGATTAAAAGCTGATGCCTTTGTTTTGTTCTTTTTCCTTTCCCTATCCAACCCTTGGCATCTTTCTCTACAAGAATTTCATAGAAAGGCCCTTACAAATCACCCTTTTTCTGTCCTAGTTCTTTAAGGACTTTGCTGAGAGATTTTGTTTTCCTGATGGTATTTTAGCTGCCTAACCCCAAAAAGCATACATTTCTCTCAGTTTCCTTTACAAACCTCAATTTTCAAATGACTTTACACATCAGGTAACAGGAGCTCTAGAGGTTGGCTTAATTTACAAGACCCCCCACCCCAACAGGGTACCAGAGTCTAGTCCTTAAAACCTGTGCATTTATATTTAGCTTACACATTTGAGGACGGGGTAGGTCATCACTTTCAGTGCTGAAATTCTAAAGCAGGCACTGGAGTTACACAAGGGATTAATTTGATTCTGTATTTAGATTAACAGTACTCATATAAATACTGAATTAGAGTTGATGTCAATCTTTTATGGTAATTGCTACTTAGACCCCATACAAAGACACACTTTGCTTGGACCACTTTTGTAAGATTGCTATCTATCTACTGTGGAGAGATTTATGCATTTGCTTTCCATTAGCATTAATAGGAGCTGTCCACATAAATCACTCATCGCTGGTAAGAAAAGATAAAGTCCTACTAAGTTCAGAGAACACAGGCTTTCCCAATTGAAAAATCTATTAATAATAAAAAACCTACAATGTAAATATCTGCCATCTGAACTGTATAGTAACACTGTGATAG
>JAOXNG010000021.1:117514984-117525830 GCA_028566535.1 Scolopax minor | reverse complement strand
GACATCATAATGGCCAAGTGTCTTCACTGCGAAGTGTCTTTGTGACATCATAATGCCAGATCTTTTTTGCACAGTGTTTCAACAAACAGGTGTCTGCAGCCTCCACTCCAAAAAAACTCTGATTAGAATATCTCTTGTGTCATATTTAACAACTCTGTAGTCATCTGAAACATCCTGGAGCATCTCAAAGGGATCTTGACCAACACATGAGTCACTAACTCAAGTCCTGCAAGTATCTTGATTTTACTGCCCAACTGAAGACAGGTTAAGTGAGACCCATAGTTTAAAGTAATGATGCTTAGCATTTCTTTGAAAATCATGATCCTTTCATTAGTCATCTTTAAAATGAGGGCGTACATCAATATTGAGGGATGGAATGTAAAAAAAAAAAAAAAAAGAGTCAAGGATCCTCAAGGGAATAGGAAATGTGGTTTTCAAGGAAAGGTAACAGGCATCTGCATCTCTTTGAAAATCCCACCATTCATCCAGAGTACAGTCTTTGACAGCAGCACTTTGCTACCCCGCTGGATTTCAGCTTTACTTAATTGATACTCAGCTGCTTTGAAAAGCTCCTCAGATAGTAGGGAGAGAGAGGGGCAGCAATTATAATGTGAGCGGGGTTGAGAAGGAACCAAGATCCATCCCTCTCATGTATCGCTGCCTTTCTCTGAGATCTCAAATAAGATGTTGAGCCTGAATCCTTAATATGCTTCAATTTCCATGGAATTTAAGTGTCTTACTTCCATCAGCAACACCTAGTTGTGAAGATAACTACACTGAAGACTGCCCAGCTTCTGTCATGAGAAGTCATACTTAAGTATGTAATACCTAAGTATTGTAAATCAACATGGTCAAATAGAGAAATCCATTTTATTACCTCATTTGAGAAATGGAACCCATAGGTGGGATTTGTCTACCTGAATGTGTTTAAAGTCTTGATGACTTAAGTTACACTAATACACTTAGAGGTATAGTGGTCACCTGCAGTAATAACTGTGAGTTCTCTAAGAGAGAAAAATAGGCACTCCGAGAAAGCCAATCATCTCAGCTGTATTAAATTCTTATTTTAGGTCTATCCAGCTCAGAAATAACCTGTCTTCTCCACTGCATATAAAGGGAATCCAGAACAATCTCCTTAGGTTTAGCATTTTAACTACTAGACACTTACATTCCATCTTAAAAAAGCATTGAGACGTAACATTTTTAACTCTAATCAGAAATCTCAATGCAAACATCTTCTTGCAGAATATTTACAATGAGATTTTTGTTCATTAAAAACTACATAATTTCTTAGAAAAAAAAAACAATTTTAAGAACAAATGCATTACATTTTACATTTTATGGGTCTACAAGGAGTGAACAGAATGTAACATTTTGACTAAAGAGGTTTTTTAAGGGCAATCAAACCAAATGGATATTAAATGAGGATACTGTAAACACATTCATAAAATATTATTTCTTTTTACTTGTGCACTATCTTTATTGTTGCCATATACCTGAGTATTAGCATTTTTGCCTCTAACTCTCACAAAATCTCAGAGTGCTTTACAGTGATTAATTAATTAATTATAGCTCAAACTCATTCTCTTGGATAGAAAACTACCTGATGGGTTCCCTGAGGCACAGAGTCCCTTATGGTTAGAGAACAAGTGGGTGGAAAAATTAAATCTTTCTGCCTCCTGCTTTACCCCCAAGAAGACACTGACATAGAGCACCACAGGGCTCAGGCTACAGCTTTTCATCCCAACCTGTTTGACCAGTTACCTGTGGATATCTGAGGCTGCGTGTCACCACAGCAGCTGATGGAAGGGTTCTTGAAATGAAGATCAGCTTCACACTCCTCCAAGCACATGGTTTTAAAATAAATTGATGCTTTACTCCCATTTATTAAAGCCAAAAAGGAATTTGGAGGCAAACTTGTATTCATTTCTTAAGAACTGGAGATTTCTCAATAGATTTGAGGTGATTATATTTCTGTAGTACAGATGAAGCTCGTATCACGAACACCTAATGGGGGCACTAATCACACTAAAGTCTGCATTAGACACTTGGACCAAACCAATCCTCCAGCTTCTGTGTATGGGTTCAGTGCAAAAGAGGCAGGAACCTCCAGAAAATTATGCATTCAGTCCTAAAACAGGTTGCTAGTTGATTTACCAGGACTAGATATCTAACCAACATGAAGTGAGCTTAATCCCTTCACAGCCAGCTACTGCAACAATATAAGGCTTTCCCAAATTAAATCTGTCTCTTTTAGTACTAAATCAACCAGATGACTTGTTTCGAGCCCAAATAAACATCTCCAGTATCAACGAAAACCAAATGTGAGAATTACCAACGTAAACGCTCATTTTGATGAAAAAATTAATCCCTGTTTTTTAAGGCTGTTTGGCTTAAATCAAACACCCAGCTAACCTTTGAACCAGTGCTGGGAAGTTTCCATTCCAATGAGAGCTTTAGGAATGCATGCCAACAACCTACACTCTATCCCCAGTTGGCAGGAGGTTGGCAGGGATACAAAAAAACATGTTAACAATGATGCTTTTTTCTATATATACAGTAAACCTTATGTGTATCAACACACTTGTTTAAACAGCTTTTTGAATCTGACTCACAATCTTCATGAATACATAAAAAGTTCCAGATGTTAAAATGTCCCAGGACGTGCATTTTAACCAACTTTGTTCTGCATTTGTAGCCTGACATGCAAAAGGGGCATATTGATTAGAATTACTGGCATACTTACTGCTTCAGTTTTCCTGCTTCCTACTGAGTGGTATTTGCCATGGAATGACTAGTCTTTGTGCTATTTATTCCCAGCATGGTGCTCTTGGGATCCTGGATGCGTTGGAAATTCCCTTTGCATCAGTAGCTGGAGAGTTGAAAAAGGAAGAAAGGAAAAAAGGAAGAAAAAAAAAGCAGTCTGAGACTTTGCAGGTTCAATAAAGAAGAGGTTGAGGGGAGGCAGAGAGGGGGTGAGAGAGAAAAAATGTTTCTTCTTCTCTACCATCACAAACAGCTCAAATAATGATCAGGTAATGCCCAAGTCTGTGTCCAGGAAAGACACAGCTCAGCTGAACTTCACCGTTGGCATGTCCATTGCAAAGCCCTTCACACTGGTACAAAGTCACTGTTTACTTTAAACTCTTACCCATTATTAAATTTAAGACTCGGAATCCCCTGTAGCCATTTGTTTTTATTAACAGTGAGCATGTGTGCACTGCCAGAAAATCCAAGGCCTGGGAGAAATAGACTGCAGAATGTTACTGCTTCAGAGAAAGCCTGTTAGAAACAACGTATCCTGGATGATTTGCATGGGAATTACCATAAAGGCTTAGTGGAGCTTAAAAAGCAGATTTTGTGACTATTTCTGACCTTACTTGTGTTGATGTTATACCAGTGACTTTGTTGATTTCAGTTTAGCTACTTCTGAATGTGAATGAATAAATTTTAGGTGCATTTTTCTGAAGTGCCCTCACTATTCTGATTTTTTAAAATGATGAAACACTTAACTCCAGGTCCCTAAAGGCTTGATGGAGGCTGTGTTCCTCTGCACTTAGATCAAGATCTTAGAACCTTATCCAGATCATTTACTACAAACACACAAAATGAAAAGCAGCAGGCACTCACTCGGTGGGGTGATCCAAATGATGACATTTAGGCTACTTGAGAAGTTGGCAGGCACCATCATGAGTGTTAAAGAGCTCTCCAGGGACTCTGTGCATGCTTTATCCTATGACTTTTCAGTGCACAGTGCATACCTGGTGGAGGAACTGGAGTCTTCCATCCCAGGGCACAAGCCAGCTGCAGAGCTTTTTTATTTCTTGTTCCCCTGGTCTGATAAATTTTGGGTTCCTCCCTGCCTGGTGATAGGAACTGAGGATGATTACCTATTTCCTTCCTTTTCCTCCGTCACCCCAAATCTTAGGCTATAGAAGAGCTCTTTATGTGAAAGATCCTTTCTGGGTAGGGGAATCAATCAAGGAATCACAGAATAGTTTAGGTTGGAAAGGACCTTAAAGATTATGTAGTTCCAAACCCCTTTGCCATGTTGTCTTCGAGGCCATGACTCTGGCAGAGTTAGAAGTGATGTATGCAAGTCTGGCTTTTGGGGACCTGACACCACAAGTCAGGCAGGTAGAAATACACATAACTGAGGGCATCATTTAGAGATAAATGCGAGGTGGGCATCGGGCAAGTGGTAGGAGCTACACAAACTTAGTTACAGTTTTGGGTACACAGGGTTTATCAGGGTCAGAGGTAGGACAACATAACCTACATTTGGCTTCTCAACTTGAACTTCTGGGGTATCAGATTAAAATTCAGTGTAAGTGTGATTTGGCACCCTCTCTGTTCTCCACTGACAGTGTTGACTATGGTGTTTAATACCTGGAGAGTCCATACATTCCTGCATGTTAAAACAACAATTAAGTGCCTTAACTTCTTATTAAATCTCACCTCTCTTTATTTGTGAATGATGCTTTATGAATCTGCATACTTAGTTTCATCTGGCACTGGGTTGTAGGCAATGCCTAAATATTGGCATAGAATTTAGGTATTATCCGAGTGGTGGGAATGTGACCTCATGCCCCATGAATTTGGCTAATGGTGGCTGAGCAAGGACAGATGAAGGACAGATGGAGGAGGATACCATAGAAATATCATTAATGATTAGAGGCTGGAGGTGTACAAAAGCTTGGGTAGTTCACAGCATTTGGCTTTCTAATATTTAGATTAGCAATCTAACCTAATACATCTCAAACACTAAATCAATTGTTTGGATTGGAGGTGTTAACCTGGAAGCACGGGAAGAGTGAATTCACCTCACCTAACTTTAGCCATCATAAAGTTAGACATCTGTCTACACCATTTAATCAGTTCCACTTATAGTCAGTGAAGAAAGACACAAACCTCTAGAAATGGCCTAATCCATCCTAGTACAAGTGAGACAAGCTGCTCTCTGGAGGACCCTGTCTGCATCCATTGACTATTGAGAGATGATCAACAGCTTAGAAAACCAGTTTAGATTAGGTACCTACCGTCTAGACATTTAACATTATATGAGACTAATCTACCCCCCAGATATTCAGTATCTCTTTAGAAATCTCATGAGTGTTGTTTAAGTAACAAATACTGCTTTTTCATATTTATGCTTCCCAGAAGCAAGTTTTGATTTGCTGGTGTATCTATTTTTCCTCTACCTATTGTCATTCTCCTCTTCCCCTACTTAAACACATGTACACGTGTATGTATATGCATAAACACAGTATTCATGTGAACTAATTGTATCTGCATATGTAACACAGCAGGCATGTATTTTATGGCATTTGGTTTTGTTTGGTTTCTTATGAACGGAAAACTGAGAAATCTGACAAAGTATTCAACTTTTTGCATCTGAATTCTAGGCATGGTATACTTTTTGTGTTAACTACTGACCATGGGAAACTTCTGGAACTTAAAAGCCTTACCAAGTTATTATTAATTTTATATGCTTCAGGGTTATTTTAAAACCACAGTCTCCCAGGTGCTATAGTTAGCTTGGCCTGGAATGCTTAAGTCATGTTAACCCTTGAACCTGTCTCATCTTTTTTTCCAAACTTAGTCAGCTGAGGCTTTTAAAGTTCACACTTAAAATTAACCTCTTGTCTGTTGAGTCAGTAACTGTCAGCTGCACAGCTGAAATAATCAGCTTTTTCAGCATTTGAAACCAGAAGAAAAAAAGAAAAAAAAAAATAGAAAGCAACAATACATACGCAATCTGTTTATATCCTAATAATATCAGATGGACTTTTTTGCAGGAAAATAAATTACCAGGCAAATAGCTTGCTCAGATACTAAACAGATTAGCCCTTCATGCCATTTAAAGGAAGAAAACTACTTTGTAACAGGAAAATTATTTTTATATCTCCTATCTCACCTGGTGCATTTCCCTTCCATTCTACTGATAATTTCAACATACTTTTTATGAAGAGCAATTCCAGACCCCATTATTGTTCTAAGCCCTGACATTCACATAGGAAATGAAAAACTGCCCTAACCTTCCTTCCTGCTCATAAAGTCCTGGAAGAGGTGGATAAGACCATAGAATCTTTTGACTTAGGGTACAATTTTTTCTGCATTTGCATAAAACCCCCAGGCAGGCAGGAAGAGACAATATTTCAAACCCAATCCCAAATATTTCTTTTGGAGCGGTTATCTCATAATTACAGAGCTGCTGCCAATTAGCAAAAAGAGAAACCTGTAGAATAATTTTGTGCTTTTAGACATGGAGGAAGGGATGGGGCTGTTGGGCTTTAACTTGTATGTAGATAGAGAGTCCTGAACTAAAACAGGCAGTCCCACAGAGTGACCAATGATTTCGTTGCCTGGAGGGTACACAACCCTGTACACATCTATCGAAACACCTTTCCTTGTGAAGATGTTTTCTGTTGTGGGACAACCATCGCTGCTGCAGTGATTTGACAGAACAACACAATATTATAGGCAATCTGAGGCACAGCATTTATTTGTCCACCAAAAATGCACAGAGAACTTAGAGATAGTATAATCATCTTTGGCAGGGGATTAGTGTCCACATGCAGAACTTCCCTGGAAGCCTGAATGCTACAGAGAAAAAAGAAAAAAAAAAAGGCTTTCCTTTAACATTACCTGAAATACAGCATCTACAATAGCAAGCACTTCCAATGCCATGTGGGTCCAGAATACAGTGAGATGAACAGGGTTACCTTTGAGCCATCAGCAGTTCCCGCTGAGAAACTTTCTCTTAAAACACCTCAGACTCCCTGTTTCCTCACCAACAGATAGAACTTTGTGATTTAAGGTCATTGCTAACTCATGTCTTAATCTTGAAGGTTTCTAACCCACTTATTTGCTCATCTGCACAAATGCTACATAGGTTTGTAAAACTGATAAAAGCACAGACTGCTCAAGTCTTTTACAGATGAACATGGTGAGGAGAGGATGGGGCAAGGGGGCAAAACTGAAGAACTCTTCCTCCTTCATGGTATATTTACCATTTATGAACCAAACATGTCCTGTGAGACCCTTCTAAATAAAGAACCTCTGTCGCATTTTTTGCAAGTGAATAATTGAGTGCGCTTTTCCTCACTTAAACATCAGACCCCATCTCTTGATATGGAGTCAGGGTTCCTTTGAAAAAGTGACTACTGCACTTTTGGCCAAAAAAAAACTGTAAAGGACCATCTCACCCAGTATAAAAAGTTTATTCACCACTTCTTAGGCTCAGGGATGAGGAACACCTCTCAAAGCATGGCTACGTCTTCAGCAGATTATGAGCAGAGCTGCCATGAGCTTGAGGTGTTTCCTGTCCTCTGTGCCTCACTAACAGCTCCAGTGCCATCTCCTTATAGATAACTTCTGTGCTCCTTCACCACGTGCATCCAAGCACATGTGCTTTAGCTTTTGCCCATGGAGATTCAGCATCAGAAGGATGAGCAAATGTAATCTTCAGTGTCACCTCAAGGCCAACCCAAATGAACAATACAAATTATGAACTGTTACTGTATGAGATCCCTAATGTAGAAGAAGCACCATGTCACCACGGGTTGACAGTCAAATCACTTATGTTCCAGTCCCACAGTGCTTGAAATGAGCTGGATTTCTGGATGTAGTTGGATAAGGAGTTGGCAAACTCTGTAGTTTATTTGGATACCGCACAGTGTATAACTAAGTAGGTTCATTCCAGCAACGAGTTGGGGGTGTTGAAGATCATATCCAGTACAAATCTGATGACTGCAAATATGTCAAAGCAGGGAGGATAAAAGATTCCTGCCCATTAGCTTTCCCTAATTAAAGAAAGTTCTCTGTGGGTGTTTCCAGCCCTACCTACAGCAATGGGATTTCCACCTACCAATGCACTGGCCCTATGTGGTTATAAACAGAATTTGACTCAGTTATTTCCAAAAAAATCCTCTTTTTCCCATATATATTCTACAAGGAAAATTATTTACAGATGCAGATAATACTACAAAGATTCTGAACTGTCCCAAACAACAAGGATGGGTCCTTCTCTGGAAAATATACAGAACATACTGTGTTGCTTTAAGAGGGCAGCAATGTGAATCAATTACTTTATAGTGGACAGCACTGAAGAAATTAAGGCCAGGCCCTGTTCCTACCGAAATCAATTAGAATTTTCCTACTGATTGAAATGAAAGCTGAATCAGACTTCCTAGCTACTTCTCTGAGTACTTTAATAGCAACCCTGTGTTTTTATAATGTCTGTATTTAGACGGGTTATTCATTTAACAACATCCTTTCTCCTTTGTTTATGTTACAAATAAACAGAAATTGTTAGGCTGATGCCTAAAAAGGAAAAAAAAAAAAAAAAAGTAAATATTTGCTACAGTAACAACTGAAAAATAGGATTCACCTCTGGCCCTGCATTTCTTAAGGATAAATTGGGTACAGTATTTTTTATTGCACTCACTATAAAACAGACCACACATTAGTTTTTTTGGGTTTTTTTAGAAATGTTTAATCGGAGCTTTAAAAACATTAGCATGGCTCCTGGGACCTGTAGCATCTTTAGGATGTACAGAAGGTATCTACTGACAATTGTCCCTCCTGACCTGCTTGAAAAAAATACAGTTACTGGTACGTAGTTGGGCACTGGCAGCACTGTCTACTGCCAGCCTGACACCAGAAGGTGTGATATTGTCTGCTTTTGCATCAAATCCACCCAAATGAAGAATAATCTGCCCCATATGGATACTGATATGACTAGATTGTGCCACTCGGGCCTGGTGCCAACTAAGTGGGGCCTGATAGCTCCAAGCTGTCTGTTGTAGAGGATGGGCTTATAACTCCTTATGTTAGAGATATCATTGAGTTTCCTACTGTTTGGGTCTTTTCTTTTATTTTGGTTTGTTTGTGGGGGTTTTTTTTGTTGTTGTTATTTGTTTTTTCTTTTTTTTTTTTTAGATGTACAGAAAGGATCCTCAGGATGGACACAACCTGACATATTTTTCTTCTTTCTTCTAAAGCTTTTCCACCATCTTTTCCACATCTCCCAGAAAAAAAAAAATCAAAACAAAACAACAACAAAAAAAACAGTTGGCTAAATGTCATCCTGTATTTTTTTTAAATAGACTATGAAAGCAAAGAAGAAATAAAGTGGAGGGGAAAAAAAGAAAGAAGAGCAATGAAAATGAGAAATTATGATACAAACAGGGAGAAGATTAGGAAATAACTAGGGTGGCCTGCAATTTTTTAACTTCTTGTTTCAAGTTAGTAAAAGAAATGGAGGAATCAAGCTGGAAAGGCCGGGAAATATGTACAGCTGACCTTACTACGGCTTTTCCTCAGATCCAGGCCACACTCAACCTCTTCCTTGTGCACCACATGATATTGTTCTACCACCTGAGTCAGTCAATATTAGAAAGCAAACCAAGTACCTGTTGTTCAGCTAAATGCTGTTGTTGTCATGTGAAAACTGCTGCTCCACCAGCAACCTTATAAGATAAAAGGGGAGCCTGGCCTGGCTCTGGTTGGAGAGACAGCCTGAGTGGTCAGGATGAAGTCACACACATATTGTTGCATAGGTGCTTAAGGACTCTGCCAAAGCAGAGTCTATAAATGCAACATGTGGTCCCAAACCATGGGTTGTGACCAGCCTGTGGAAAACTTGCTCATGTTTCAGCCTGCAGGATAACCAGGGAGATTTGAGAGAAGGAGGGAACCCTGTCCCTGTTTCTAGTGCGGCTGCCAAAAGCTTCTGCTGCACTTTACACTTCCAGAGACCATGGGGGAAGAAAAACACCTTACAAATTTTCAGCTGGTGAGTCCATCAGGAAAGCCTCTCCCTGTCTCAGTGCCACCATTCACACCCTGAGTTATGGTCTCTCATAACCTTTCACATGGCCTGAGAAAGGCCTGGCCAGTTCCTCTATTTTCCCTGTAATAAGAAAGAGCAGAAGAAACTTTGCAGTTTATAGACACAATAATCTCATTAAAGCTTCACCGTGGCTTCCAGAAGTTTTAATAAACCAGCTGGTTAATCACAATAATATCCCTCCCCCCCTTCACTTTATGGAAAGATCCTGCGGTCAGGAAATATAAAACTCTCAACACGTTGACCACAGCGAGGATTACAGCCTCATGCAGTGACACTTTTCCAACTGTAGATCTTGTGTGCTGCACAAACCTCAAACAACCTCATAAACAAGTTTGAAGCAGACCTAACGCCAGGCTTGCCAAGGAGAACATCAAGAGTGATTCTGTTAATGAGGTCTGGCTGGAGCTGAAACACCTCTCCTAAGTGTGTTATTTTTAATCAAGTCATTTCCAGCAGGAACCTTTATAGAAGTGTGCAGCGATTCATTCCTTAAAATTTACACTTGAAGGCCCCAGTCCTGGGCCACTGATGTCACTGGAAGGTTTAGCAGTGATGGATGGATGTTGAATCAGACACCACATGCTTGACACTCGATGACTTAACATCCACAGATCAGACTAGAATCCATGTCTTCAGTCTTATACCTCAGAGAAAAGGCTGGGAGCACGATCCAAGAGCTCACCTCCACACCAGATAAGGAAGGTAATAACAAATAGAGAAGCATTCTTGTGTTGTGTCATCCACCTGCCTCAGGCTCACAACTGGGGTGCTCCTGAAGGGCTCGGTCCAAAAAGTGTCCTCTGATCTGAGCAGGGTGAGTGAATAATCAGTGATGTCACTTCCAGTTCATGACCATTTTTATTCAAAGTGCAGCTGAAGCAAGAGCTTCTTTTGCCCAGGAAAATGGAGATTTCAGGTCATGAATCTCCTCATGAAAGATTTCAAGCCCCTGTCCCGCAATAAAAGTCCCTTGAACCACTGGGCTACTTT
>JAOXNG010000021.1:117427577-117439885 GCA_028566535.1 Scolopax minor | reverse complement strand
GGTGATTTTAAGGTTTTGTGCTGCATTTTATTATAATTTCTAGCCTTCATAAATCCAGAGAAACAAAAATGGGATGGAGCTTACAATACCAAAAGGTAAGAAAGAAGAAATTCAAATGTAACATTAGTGTTTATAATGATTTTTACACTGCTTGTGGGAGCTTCTGGTCCACATCTGGGGAACTGACTATAGTGAGACATGTATAAAAATGTTTATGATCTTACATGGAAAAGAAAACAGTTTATTTTAAATATTGGTAATATCTGCAATCATTAATTTCTAGTCAAATAGTAAGTTTAACAAAGGAGTGAACAGAAAAGAAACCTTCTGGCCCAATCTCTTTGAACTTTTTGACTCCTTAGCAAAAGAAATAGTGCTATGTTCACGTGATAGCTCAATACACCCTGAAGAGTAAAGTGGGAATACTACAGTGTAAACTTACATAAATTTTCTCAGAAATTATCTGTAGGGTTAAGAACGAGGATAGAAAACTTTAATCTTCTCAAATACTAAACAAGTGTGTAGAAAACACCAAAATGGGACAAAATCTTATCTTAAGACATGTAAGTGTCAACTTGTAGGTATATACATCAACGGGGCAGGCCTAAATTCCCATTACAATCAAAGGGGACTTAACGTAGTTTTTTACATATAAGGGTCTACAATGATTTGAGATGCCTTATTGTAACTGATACATCTGAACAGAACTGCCAGATATTATATATTAGGAGTTAAGCCCACCTTGACCCCAGGCAGGTTACCCTTGTGTACCTCACATGGCACTAGATGTCAATGTTTAGGTCACTGAATTGAGCCCTGGGGCTTTATTCAATACAGTCAGAGAAGTTTGGAGAATGATTCAGCACATGAAATGGACTTGTCTGCTTTATGGTGAGCTACACCATTCTTCTAGCTCCACAGGCGGTTCCATCAAGCTGAATAAAAACGTGTGTTCGATGCTATTTGAGATGACAAGACATCTCTGTCAGCTGAACTGGTGATGCAGAGGGTTTACAGGAGAACAGCACCCTTTTAAAGCAGCAATGGACTGATGGCATACTTCACAGCATCTAAAAAGTCACCTCATGTTAATATTTACTCATCTGTATCTTGTCTTAGGTCTTCATTGACTACATGGGAAGCTTAGAGAGCCAGCTTATATGGAGACATCTAGATATCAGTATTTCATCCCAAGGAGAATCTTAAACCTGTTGTCTAACTAGTGTTCATAGGAAAAGGATTTTGTAGGGTGAGTTAGGGGTCTATCTCCTTTACAATTTAGCCTCTTATGTACCACTAATCATCAAATACAGCATTTTTTTTTCAAGATAGCATTATTTTTCTTATAAAAAAGCCAACACTTTTTTAGCAAATGGCACTGCAGACTGTCATGACAACACTGTTTTTGGTCCTGATTAATTTATTCTTCTCCATAGATGGGGATATGCAGAGTTTATTAATTTTCCTGTGAAACTTATTGAGAAAAATGGTTTTATGGAAAATTTCTGGCCAGTCCTCCTTGCCATGCTCCTGTGAGAGTGTATTTTTTTTAGCCTCACTTTATGTAATGAACATAAAAAGGCTGAGAGATATTATCTTCTAGCTTATCTTACATTTTTATCAGTAATTCCCCTTGCTCTAATTTGGTGGACTTTATTTCTCTGCAAGTTAAACTTTTTGAAAAATCTAAGAAAGTTGGATATTTCCCCTTTGCTGATGAAAGTTTCAAGTTGGAGAGAAAATCTGATTTTACATTTAAATGAGGCATCAGACAAAATTATTGGCAAAGCATTCAAATGTGTTTCCTGAAAGTCGTATTTAGTTGCACGATTTTTCAGACTAACTGAACTCCCACTGAAGTTGGATCTTTTTTGGTATGCTCCACACCTATGAAATGAGTTGTTTTCATTGTAAGAATTTAATTTGGGTTTAGAAGCCTAAAATTAAACATGGAGGTTTCATAATGGAGTCTTCTGGGTATTCTCAGCTTTGTAGTGTATCTCATTATGACTCCTATAAACTAGTAACTTTATCGTTCTAAAAGTCATGGCTAAAAATCTCTGATTTTGGTAGTACATGGAGAGCTGCAGAAAGAAGGCAATGAATATCAGGCCAACATATTCTATAAATCCTTATGCTTAAGGACATCCAGATTTGCCTGCAATTCTGCCCAGCACTATGATGCAATTATGTCTGCTCATGTTTTAACGATGGCCTTACTTAAAAGTGAAAAGATCCAAGTGTGCCTGAAGGCTTGGACTCTCGCTTGGCAACTACCTCAAGGACTCCTCCATACCTCAGGCTGGTGAAACTCTGACATGAGGCAAGAGAAACAGATTCCCTCTCAGTGGGGAGGAAGAGGCCATCTGCACTGAATGTTTATGCCCTCATTTAAAATAAATAAATGCTTTAAAACAATAATAATGTAGAAAAAGAGAGGTTGAACTTATTGGTCAGACTTTCTCAGAACTTTGAACATGAAAACCATTTCATGATTATCCAAATTTAACAACACATTGCAGATGACAAATAATAATATCTGTTAAAACTTTAGATGGCTGTAAAGAAAATAGAAAAAATTTGAATCTCTTCACTGATACAAGTAACACCCTAAGTTAGAGATACATAGATTAATTTTAGGGTGCTTCTGTGATTTCAAGATCTCCCAGAAGCCCTTGGATGTTTTCCAGGAAATGTGTCCAGCATAGCACATCATATCCTCCAACTAAAATACTGGATGACGCTATGACTTTCTGGTTTTGAGTGAGAAAAGGATGTAGAAGCTTCTGTTTAATTGTGGATGAAAAATGGCTTTGCTGCCTACTACTACCTGTGAAGCCAAATACAGCAAGGAGAATACAGATCCAAGCTGTCTGGCTTCATTTAGCCAACAGACACATCCCTGTCCTACGGGAAGGCATCCAACTTGCTACCACACAAAGACTTTTTTTCCAGTGAGACTGCTAATGTAGCTGAGACACCCCATTACCCTCCTCAAATGAAAAAGACCAAGAGGTAAGCATTATAAACGTGCTGACAAGAGTCAATGCAATTTTGTAGCCTAATAATTTAGAAATGAGCAGATGGGATTCCCTTTTTTTTCAGGGGGGGGAAACACAAGGGTGCCTTAAATGCCTTGAGAAATCCTAAATGCTGGGTCAAAAATGAAATCAAGCTCCTCAAGATTTTTGCCATCTTTGATGAATGCATATTTGCCTTTACCTTGATAATCATGGAACTTACTCATTAATGAAGAGGATAAAGAAAATAAATCAGGTTCTTATCTGTTCTCCTGACTCCATACATTGTGGCTTTAAGGGAATATGGTGTAATAAAGCAAATGATAAAAATCATTGGCAATTCAGAAATTCACACACTTCCAAAAGGATTTTGGTCATGAGCAGAACAGAATAAGGTGATTGAATCCTTCCTATGGAAAGATCAAAGAGGGGAACCCTGGGAAGGAGAATGAGGGAAAAATCCCAGAGGAAGTGGAAATTAAAATAAAATAAAAAAAAAAAACAAGAAAGGACAAACTTGTTGATTACTCAGCACTAGGAACCAGTGTTGTCTCTCTCAGTCAGCTGAATCTAAAGCCAGATTGAGAGAGATCACGGAAATCAAGGAACTCTAGAGGGCACCAGAGGTATTTCACCGCAAACTTCATTGTGCACCAGGCTTCTTCCAGTCTATGCAGCCAAACAGAAGGCAGCTGCTGCTAATCAAGATGACTGGAATTATGACACCAGCTGCTCTCCCTCCTGATAAGCAAAGAAGTATAGAAATGAGAGAACAAGAAGGGGAGTAAGCACATCTGCAAAGGCTCATCAGTAAATCTTTGGGCTTGCTTCTTTGTTACCGTTTAAAAAAAATGTTGGGCTTCAAAACCCATTTCATTGCTCCCTTTTACCCTTCAGAAAGAAGGATGTTACTTTCTCGCAGCTCCCAAAGTCTGAGCCTCTGGTTTCTTGCCTGTCTTTTTTTGTGTCACCTTGTCAGTGTGATGCCAGGCACTCGCAGGAGGCTGACAGCTCCAGGCTCAGAGACTCACTAAATGACAAAACTCCTGTCTCAAACAGTTTCCCAGGAAAGGTGTTTCGTATCAGCTGGATGGCAAGGCAAAACAGAATAATTTGTGAGGATGCTGATTGCTTTCATCAGCTTTAGTATTCTGAGATGTTTATTTTTTGTCTGGTTTTATAAGGTTTCTGCACTGAAAGAAGAGCCACCTGCAAGGCAGTCACTTTCGCTTTGCTCTTTTGCTGTCTTTATCTTTTATATATAAGGTAGATCTGAATGTGATTTTGTATCTTAATGAATTATAACCTTGAAGTTAAAGGATCAAATCCAACTTCTGTAATCCGTGGCTATTTGTCTTTCCCTATATGATGGATGACATTGGTAGGGTAGCTAAACTTTCCAAACACTACAGATTCTTACAGACACAAGCATCCCAAAAGCAGACTAGAAGGTATGCCTATATCCAATTTTACAAGTGAAGAAGGTGAGATTAAAAGTCTGCTTAATGACGTCAGTGAGTCTGCATGTGTAAGCCAAGAACACACGCAGATTTCGTAAGTATAATCTCAGCAACTGTTCTCATTGTAAGCTTTCTTGTGTCATGTTTTTTTAGCTTCCCAGCACAGAATGTAAGTCATTTTTGGTGGGTTTTCCAGTAACTCTAGTTTTCATGAGATTTTGGGGAGCTAAAAAAGACTTCTGCCAAAAATTAAAAAAATTCAAAGCTGTTCTGATGTGAAAGTAAGTTATGAAGGCAAAGACAAGAAGACTCATGTCAGTGTGACTTTCAGGTTCCTGGCTGAATCTGTGAGAAGACACATAGGCATTTACACAAGTGTCTCACATGATTCTGTAGGGCTTTGGGGATAAAAAATCTCTTAATTATAAAGAATAGAAGGCATGTAAAAAAAAAAAAAACTAACTAAATATTCTCTCAAACCCCCCTTTCCTGATAGTCATTCCATTTTGAAATCAAAAAGTGAGATAAATAGGTTCCTCTCATTAAAGTTATAAAAACTTTTGTGTTCTTTTCAAGTAATGCTGTGCTTTGTTCTCTATTGTAGTGGACTCATAAATGCATTTACACAGATCATCCTTTAGAGGACAACAAAGAGACACCTCATGTGTCTGCACAAACATAAACTTTGGCATTTAGTAGCGGAACTGGCTTTTTCCAGAGCTTTCTTGTTTGCCCTGTTGCTTAATGCTGATTCTGTCTTCACAAACTGGGGACGAGGTAGCTGAAATGGTGGCTTTCAGGCCAGAAACAATGCACAGGATTATTCCACTTGTTCCTCTGCATTTATCATGAAGGAATCAAGGAAGACCTGAAGGACAGCTTGGGTAGCCCTATAACATATCACCTCTTCTTGAACCTACATTTACATATATACTTAGAAATCTGAGCTGCCCCAACTCCTACCCGATGAGGTCAGTGGCTTGTGATTCAGCCCTGAGAAGTCTGGGCTTCTCTAAGTCTTAGTATGTTATTTATTTTTTATTTTTCTTGTGGTTGGACTCGATGATCTCTAAGGTCCCTTTCAACCATGAAAATTCTGTGTTTCAGAATACAGATAAAGAGTGTAACTGGGATGTGATAAGGGCTGGTGCTTCTCTGAATTCTCAGGCTACATGTATATTAGTAGTATATATGTGCCCCTGTGCCCAGGCATAATTTGGGACTGCAGTAGACAGGACAACAACATCCCAGGAAACCTGCTGGTTCAAAAGCAGCCCAGGCAGTCAACAGCTTATAACAATATAACTTCTTTGTAGTAAGATACTAAAAGATGCATTGAAAAGGGCAAAATCTTGAAAAAAAAAACAACATACATGACACTATGCTGGCTCAAGAAGGTCACAATAATTGCTACTATGAATGAGGGTCTACAGAATTGTCTGTTCATGGTCAAACAATATTGGGAAATCACTCTTCCTGCAGCAATTCAGAGTTTTCTGAATTCAGGTCCGATGGACATCTCTGAGATCAGCTGCACAAACATGGCTGTGTCCAGAGTGTAGAAGTGACTCTGGGTTTTCTTTTTTTGTGCAGCTGGTAAAATTGTGCAAAACTCAGCAGTTTTTAGGTTCACTGGCAGCTCCTTTGAAGATTTCCCTTGTTTTATGCTTTGTGTGAACTTTGGAGTTTGAGCAAACCCAGCAATTCTGATCCCTTCATGGGGACTATCCTATACTTCAGGTTGGGCACATGTTTACAGATCTTCATGAACTGGGACTTAGTGGAAAAACTTCGGAGAGACAGGTGTGCTTGAAGATTTAAAATGGGAAACACTTCAATCTGACTTATGTCAGCCTGAAAACTGTGGTCTTAATTATTAACATTGAGCAAATAACATTACAAGTAAGTGGAGCACAGAACACCGCACTTAGCAGCATTTGTTCCTAAAGAAAACTCCCCTTCACCCCAATGTATTAAAGGCTGGATTCTGCTGTAGGTATATTATAGCTCTTGAAATGGTCTTTCATTATCTTAGAATTTATTCTAATAGTAGAGATTTTTGTGATTCTTCTGAATTTTTCTGTTCATAAGAATCTCTTTGACTTTTTGACGTGATATGGCATAAGCATATATATATATATGTATGTATACAATACCAACCTTTCATCTTGTGGTTTCTTTGCTGCCTTGGTTATGGTTTGCAAGGCAGAATTTTCAACCCTTTTCCTGTTCTGTTAAATCTGTATGAAACTATATGAGATTTCCTATGATCAAAAATCAGCTCATATTGGCTGATGGTTGAAAAACATGCTATATCTATGCTAAAAACATTCACAAAGCCTTGTCAGCGATTCCAGTCAAAAAGTATGACTTGTTCTTGCCAAATGTAATATCTTGGCTCCATCTTGATCTACAGATTTATACAGCATAGAGACGGCGAATTTATTGTGAGAAAGCTCACAGTTCTGGAACACAGAGGAAAATGAAGATGGAAATTTCACCATTGAAAAAGCATTTTATCAAATCTTTGCTGACTATATGGATTCACTGCTTCAGATTTATGTCTCCTCTCCAAGACTTATTTGTAGAATACTAGCAGGTCTTGGACATTTTGCTCATAAATAGCATTAATTTAATTTGTATAAACAGGACCAGCCACTTATTAAAACAGTAAGATTTTAGATTCTGATTATCGTAGATGTCATCAAAGAATGACTATGGTTTGAAGGTCAGATCTCTGGCATACAGTTGCAAAGCTCTTTATCTGTAGATATAGATACACTACAATTGTGTTTATTTCACTCTAATAAACAAGGTCAGTCTCCAGTCAGAACTCCAGTCAATGGAGGTCAAGGAGAAATTCAAGTCACACTAATGTAGATGTCTTTGTTAGGCCTGTTTAATTGTAATGAAGATTTCATGGGCTATACAGACAAGATCCCTAGGGACTACAGCAGAAGACACACACCTGGCTGAGATGGAGGCACCTACATGTAGATGAATAGAGTTAGAAATCTGGGTCTGATCTTAACTTCTCTGCAATAAACAGAAAAGGAATAATGTCTCAACTCAGCCTCTGGGTCTGGCAATACTCATCATTCCCCAACCATAGACATCAGACAAGGCTGCCTGATTTAAGCCCAGGGAAGCATCTGTGTAGGATCAAGACCTATGCTCTTCTAGGTGTCCATCTTCAGTCCAACACTTATTGCCTACAGCAGACATGAAAGAGACACTGAACAATCCAGGAGCTGCCTACAGAAGATTTGTGTTCCAACCTACCAAAGTAAAGCAGAGAAAGAAGGATGGGAGCTGTACATAGCTGAAACAGCTTTGTTGACAGCTTTCATAGCTGAAACCTTCAACATTTTATCCTGACTGCTATTCCTTCTTTAAACACAGGAATCCTTGGAGATTTACTACCTTGTATCATATTTACTTTGTGTGCACGTAATGGGGAATTATCTATTTTTCCACAAGCCTAGGTAGCCCATTAAAATCCTCCTACGTCTATCTTGTATAAATAAGTATGCCTTCCTTGGTATGCATGTCTAGTTAGGCATTTTGGAGTGGGTATGTAAGGGAAAGTAGGTGGTATGCATATGTGTGTGTACATCACTACATGAGAATAGAAGTGGGGTTGTCTAGATATGTTTGTGTATTCCTAGGATGCACACAGGTATGTGTAAGCATAAATAGGAATGTCTGCAGTTGTGGACCAGACATTATCTTTGCCTCTCCCTACCCCCCAACAGACAAATGGAAGAGGTGGAATGCTGGCTATTTTGGGTTCCATTCAAAGTCTGAGGGACTAAACATTAGGTACCACATCCACCTCTGGCTGATAGGCACTTCATGCCCTATCAGAATGTTAATAATTAAAGGATGTTGTGGCACACAAATTTGCTGTCCAGCCAATGAACGAAGAGAGGCTTAGCTGGTGGGGCTAAAGAATATGCAACACCACTCTAAGGCTTTATAGGACTAACAAACCTCCTTGACCTGTAACCAGCTCTTTGAAATAGTTCTTTACATGTTGATTTTTTTCAGTTAATGGCTAGAAAATACAAAAATCTCTAGCCTCAGCTGGTCATGTATTCCCCTCTATGATCTAAGCAGACAGAAACACCTCTATGGTGTTCTCTGACACTTATCTTTGAGAAATACCTTAAACAATCCCACTATTTCAAAGTGGCCCTCTGGAAGTTTCAGTCTCACTCTTGACTGTATGTAACATATAACCTAAAGCAAAAATATGACATTGTACGGCAAGTCCTGGGATAATAAATATTCCTGATCCCAAACTGTCTATGTAATTTTATCCATAATTTGAATAAAATTCTGATGAAGTTTGGACTTGGCATGCAGGTACCATGGGTCCTTGTCTTCATAACAGCTTCTTAGGCTGTCTACACCAGTAGATTAAATATTTCTAGGGCATGGACCCAGGAACTGAGTCTTAACATATTAGCAGTCTCAGGCTTTTTCATCTGAGCCAGTTTGCATTCTCTCAGACCTTTCCAGGGTGCTGTTCAGGAATGACTGCAATGAGACTGTTCCAGTATGTAGACTGTTTTGAGGCCAGTCTGTTTGAAGGCAAAAGAGTTAATAGTATGGTCATGATAAGACGATGTCAAATGGTCTCAGTAGTACATAGGAGACTCTGGAACCATTTAGTTACTGATATGGATGTGACCTAACTGTTCCTCCCTTTATTGTTACTTTGATCCACCAGTAACATTTTGGTTCTGAACTTGAGTTTCTATATTTCTGGACCATCCACTTCATTGGTTGCTTTGTGATTTGGCTCATATCTAGAACAAGGCAATTTTCTGCCCAGATGGAGACACTTGGCCAGCAGATACAGACAATTACTTTCTCAAATTCAAACTGTGGTCCTAAAGGCAGGGTGAATGCAACTAGTCTAAACCTCATTACTGGGTAAAATGTGGGGTTTTTTAATAGGCACAGGTAACAGAAGCATTATGGACAGAAGGGGAAAAAAGTACCATTATAAAGTTATATGTAGTTATTACAAAAATTATGGATTTTAGTTAATTGTTCCTCTTTCAAAATCATACCTGAAATGTGTTAAATGTCTCTGGATGTCGAGGTCTAGTATTGGAGTCGGTCTGGAGGATCCGAGGGGTGATCTGTCTTGACTTAGAAGGTCTTGGAATTCTTTACATATTTGTCTAAAAGGAAAGTGAAAATCCTTAAGTAAGATGGGTATAATCCTTTCCATAAAGCTGATTTCCATAATACTGTCACATTGTTCCAAGTGATCTCATACATAACAGAAATGTTGGGCAGAAACACTGTGAAACAAATAAAAGCAAATGAATCTCCATCTTGCCTCCCAGCCCCAAATTCTCAGAGCCAGCAACATACAGAATCTCTTGAACAGGAATAGTTCCCCTTTGGAACCATATTAACACTGACCTTTTAAAATGTGATTTTGCCCCTGAATTGGACTCATTTTGTCAGTACTGAAACTCACTTAGCTCACATACATTTGAAGTAAGGTTTACAGTTAAAGAAAATTATGAACTAGCTTTGGGACATGCCTGAAGACTTTGTGTAAATACACCACTACTTCCACATTTACTTGTGTGCACTGATTTATCCGCAAATGGAAGTCCTGGCCATTTTGGTTCTGCCTTCTTGACCTCCAACTTGTAAGACAAATGGAACACTAGGAGATATGAAGAAAAAAGTTATCTTTGCTCTCCTAGTTTCCATTTGTGTCCATACTCTGCTTCCTTGTAGAGCCTGGAGCAGAAGAACTGATGGATCCTCATCTGAGACCTCTCCCATAGTTCTGCCCAGAGTGAGAATTCATTCCAGTAGCAGCTATTTACATTTCTTATTGAAACATTAATGAAATTCATTTACATTTGTACCATGTATAAGGCAGCATATAGTACATGTCTGTAGCAGTCTAGAGGACTTGCATCCTAACAGTGCCTCTTTCCAGTGACTGTAGGAGGAGCTCAATGACTTAGCTGTCAGTGTCCACACAACAGACAGGCAAGTGAGGTAAGTCCTATCATCTCCATGTTTTCTCAATGATGGTTTCCTGGGCAACACACACTTTCAACAGGTAGGACCTGGAGCCCCCATTCAGCGTCTTGCAATGGGAACTCAGGCTCTGCTTTGCCTGATCTCCCACCAGCATAGTAACACGACTTATTTGATGGTCCTACTGTCTTTCCTCTCCCTCTGCTTCTCTGGATGCCTCAGCACCAGTGGTTAAAAACATCCTCTAGCATAACTTTACACAGGATCTCTCTACTCTACTAGGAGAGACCTGAAAATAAGTTGGTTTTTTTCATTCTTGTGATATTGTTGGTTTGGGCTAGTTTGCAATTAGTCCAGGAATGTTCCACCAACATGGGATTTAATAAAGAAACCAAACTGGCTCCTTTTAGTGCATTCTCTCAGAAGAGTACTCTCTGGACCAAGGATGAATAGAGACACCACTTACATCAGTTTATGATACAGCTAATTAAAAAAAAAGGAGAGGTGTCTAGATCTCTCAGGAGTTTTCCAACTGAGCATACTGTTGTCCTTTGACTGTATTAGAAGAATGGGTACTTAATGTGAGGTCAGGAGGGCTTGATGCTGACTAGATGGTCAGGACATTCAGTTTGGTTGCCTGATACTAGCCAGAGACTCAGTTGGGTTGGCCTAATACTGGTCACAGTGACTACATGTCACCTAATAAACTGTGCCACATAGTAAAGTGAGCAGTGCCAGGGTTCACTCTTACACCCTCATGCCAGTTGTCCCCATCTGATAACGTTCATATATTTACACTGGTTTAGCCTCCTAAACAGGAATGGTTCCTGAGAATGGATTCTGGAGTGGGCTAATTTCTAGAACGTGCACAAAAGATATTTGAGAGAGTTCAAGGAGTCATTCTATTTTTTTAATACTATAGACAATTGCAAAGTGATGACTCAACATGTAAATGTTTTACTTTGTTAGTATAGACCCAACTACTGTGCCTGGGCAGTTTCAAATATTAAAAAGCATCTTTGTGATCCATGATGTCTGTTAAAAAACTCTTTGCACATCTAATCCTAGATAAAGTTCAAGCACTTCATTATCACCTTGTAACTGTTGGCCTTTGGCATGGGGGCATAATAGAAAATAAGCGGGTAAACTCAGCTTCTTGGTCTTTAGAAGGTTCTCCATTGCCCACTTACAAGAAAGGAAACTACACGAACCTGTTTTTACCCTTCAGTATATCACAGTTCTGCACATTTTGAACACAGACGTTGGATACCACATCTCTCTCTGGACTAGGAGGTGAGGAGATGCAGAAAGCTATTTCCTGCTGTGCTACTGGACTTCATCCAAGCCTGATTTCTGTAAACGCTTGTCATCTGTATGGACCCAAACACTGACTTCTTGAAAAGATAGCATCGTCTTAGCCTTTCAGGCAAAGAGAGGTATTCAGCAGAAATGTATGTAAATGCAGCATACAGTTTTAATGAATCAGGTCCTTAGAGGAAAAACAGTTCCTTTCAACAACTGAAAACAGTCAGTCATTTTGGCTTCTAAACAATCTACTATCCCCAGTCGGCCCTGTCAGCACAGCTCTTCTCTCCTTCCTCCAACCTCTACTTTCTACCTGTTGAAAAAGTTCATCTTAAAAGTTCTTATATTTTGACAAAGGAAAGTGTCAGAACCAAGTGTGCAATTAAGTTCCCTTCTATCTTCACATGTCAAAAGTCTTTACTGAGTGTTGGCAGATTGGAAGAAAAGAAAAAACTTTTTTATTATACATGAAAACCTGTAAAAGGCAGTAACCTACTTTTTT
>JAOXNG010000021.1:117407683-117420126 GCA_028566535.1 Scolopax minor | reverse complement strand
AAGGAAGGGGAAAGATTTTTTTTCTATTTCTAGGGTGAGAAGGGAGGAGGAAAAAGTGGAAGGATACTTAAACAAAGACTGGTGGGAGAGAAGTGTGGCAGTTGATAGAAGGGTGAAAAAAGTAACCACTGACCTATTTTTCTCAAGAATTTTGGTCCCCAAATAATATATGCAGTCAATTATATGTCTAGTAAATGTAATGTTTTAGTTAGGTTTTACAGGAAAACAAATTCTAGATTCTTTTTGTGGTTTTTCTGTTTTGTTATAATCTGATGGTTTTAAATTCATTCGTACATGGCTTTTACCTGCCTTTGCAATAACATTTATGTTATGTCTCTGCTTTATAAGTGACCTGGCCAAACAGATAGGAAAATCTTCCTTTTTCTCACATCCTTTTTCTTGCTTCTACTGGCTGACTTCTATTGAGTTAGCAATTAGGATTAGCCTTGGCAATACTGGCATTTAATGAAGGAGCCTTTATTGTAGTAGCTAAGATGTAGGAGCTGGTAAGAAAAATGACCTTCCCCTTCATCTAATCTAGGCACTAGAGGGCATCCCTCACCTACAGGTTACACAAAGCTGTGTACTCTACTGTGGAAAGTCTTGCAATGCTAAGCTCATTCTCCCAGTCTGCCTTTTCACCCATTGTCCTGATTTATGTGGATGATAACGTAAAGAACAGAACTGATGCAGCACACAGTTCCTACTCTGGGCCCCAGAAATCCCAACCAAAGACATTAAAGGTGCAACCCAACCAAAACAAGAATAACAACAAACACCCAACAGTCATGCTGAACCCAAAAATAAGTAAATTTGCAGAAAACAAGAAGGCCACAGAATAATTTTCATAAAGTCTGGATCTTGACAAGACCATCACAGTCTAGAAATTCACTGCAGTTCCTCTGTTGAACTTAGCAGTACTCCCCAAAACTCAATGACTATAGTCTATTTTGGGGAAGAGAAGTCATGCCAGAGACTTTCAAGACAGCTTTGGTCTTTGTACCTAATCACCATACAAATAATTTTGCTATTATTACCTCAAAAAGATATTCAAGAGGTTGACCACATTCCTGCTTTACAGAGATATTAAAGGCCTCTAAAGGCCTCAATACACTGAAGACCATGAGGAACTTTAGTAACAATAAACTTAGAAGCACCTAAAGTAATCAAGAGTGACACATCCTGGCTCTTTATCAGAAGTCAACACAGTTCAGAATAAGACTAAGACTAAGAAATCATTATGTCAATTGGTAAATTGACAACACTCAGAAAAAAAAAAAAAACAACAATGCTGTTTTCTTCATGTTTTTTTCTCCTCTAAAACCCAGAATAAGTCTGTGTCTTTCCATTTCTTCCACCCCCAGCAGCAGGAGCCACTGAGGGATGAGTTTCCTTGCAGAAACCGTGCTACAAACTAGGACTTGGAAATAAGATCTGCATATACAAAGAGAGGACAGCTTTTACCACAAAGAGTTCAATAAGCACTTCCAAGTTTGACCGATAATGGGTTACATAGATAGAAAATGAACTACGTATTGTTTTCTGTTGGAATGTTAATGCACATGGTGGTGCCTGTTCCAAAAATTCCAGTAGATGAAATTCATGATTAGTGTGTCTAGGCAAACAGGTGTCTGTCAAACTGAGCTCAGTCTCCTCAGTATATATCTTTAGGATTTACATGAAGGCAGTCCAAAACCAAAAGCACTACCATAGGCTTGATAATATGTTTGCTATTGGCTTTGAGTAAAAGACGGGGGTGAAGCACAGCTCCACCCCTGGGAAAAAGGAATCTAATTCTGACTTAGAATAAAGCTACTTTGCCATCAGACCCAGGCCAGCAGTTGATGGAGGGATTCCTCAATTTCAGTCCCTTCTAATGAATGAGTAGCTGGCCACATAACTCTGTTTATGCTTTCCTGCTAAGACCCAACAGACATGAAGGACTGTGAGGTAGCAACAGTCCTTACTCTTCTAAATTGGGTAAGAAAACTTTATTTTCAAAGACTGTAATTCCATCACGTCTTTCTCTTTACTACAAACATGTATGACATGAACACACCTGTACTTCAGAGCAACCCCATTATAGTTGTGTGCTCAGTGGTCCCTGAGAACTTTAGTCCCTCTTCTTAGACCATGAAAAACATCAATTGTTGTATATTCAGCACTATTTCTCCATCCTTTGAGATATTAAAAACCTGACTAGACAATGTCCTGAGTAACCTCTTTTAATTGACCCTGCTTTGAGCAGGAGGGTTGGACTAGAAGATCACCAGAGGCCTCTTTCAGCCTCAGCCTTTCTGTAATTCTGTGATTCTGTGGTAATATGTGCTGAGACCTCAGCCTTCTTGCCTAGATCTGTATGGACCTTTCAGGTTATGATCCTGGAAGGTGTTGACTTTAGGATGAGCTGACTACTCTCAACATCAAGGAGGAGGGATCTGAAATTCCCAGAGCTGCTACTCACAGCCAGACAACAAACCAAGTACTTAGTGGATTCACCCAGAATAGAAGTGATTCAGGTACAGTTTCTTCTCTTTGCCTGAGGGGTTTGAACCTGCATCTCCCAGCTGAAGATCTGAAGAGCCTGGCAGTATTTGGTGAATGATATTTAAACAACAAATAAAGGCCAAGAAAGTATCTCCTGGGCTTGACTAGAGTTTATTGAAAACAGATTTCATTCATTTATATGTGTGGGGAAAAGTCTTGTCTAAATATTATGCCTTCTTATGGGAAAAATAAATCACATTTTTGGATCAGCTCCAGGAAATTCAAAAGTTAAAAAAAAACATAAATGGAGGATAAATAAATCTACTTATAGAGTTGGTATAAGACATTCATCTCTCTCACAAGAACACTTGGATCATTGATTTGTAAGTCAGATCCCAGCACAGAAAGCACAGATCAATATTGAGGAGACTGCAGGACCAAACCACTTGCAGGGAAACAAGACATGTCAGTGTCAGAGCCCATTTTGCCACTTGTTCTGTCTGTGGCTTTAGGCAAGTCATTTCTCCTCTTTGTACAAAATACAGGTTATGATATTTAACATTGTGGCTGCAAAGTTGTATACAAGGAAACATTTTAATTATGTTTATATTATATTGTAATATTACAAACCCTACCTTCTACCAAGGAAGTCAAGAGTGTGACATTTGCTGCTTTTCTTCTTCCTGCAGGCAAATTCAGTCCCAGTCTGTCTAATTTTTCTCGCAAGCAGCGTCCTCCATTCTTGGATTTTGCTCTGTCATGAGATAACAGTAGGAAAGAGAAACTTGTCTTTATTCTGCACTTTTTTCCCCATATTAATGCAAGTCAAGAAATTGTACACACCTTATTGACAAATGTGTGGGGTAATACCTGCACTAACTACATCAATGGACAATCTTTCAGAGCTGCATTCTTAACGTCCTGGTCACACTGTATAAGTCTTTCACATTGGTCCTTTGACAAAATTTGACATTTTAATGCCTGCCACAGGGACATCAGAACTTCAGACAACTTTTCACCTAGTGGAACCCATGGTCCTGATTTGTGCATAGAGCCTGGTATTGCAATGACTGAATACAGATATTGACAATTTAGTCACTTATATCTTATTTAGCCACCCTGGGCTCCCAAAACAATCAAGAGGGAAATGCACACCTCTACAATGATATTAAATAGATGTCTAGAATGAGGGGGATTTACCCATCTCTCACACCTGATGATAAAAGGAAGCGAGATGGCTACTCAATGTAGATGTCTATGTGGTACCCAGCTCTACCTATCCCTGTATAATTTATATAGAGACTTGGGTACTTAGAAATGTAGTCTCTGAAGCCCAGTTCTTACAAGGAAGAAGGATAAGGCAATAGGAAATGCTGAAGCTAAAATCTCAGTCATAGTTGGTTATCTATGCCCTTATCCAAAATTCCTACCTCACTTTGTTCTCACAAAATGGTTCCTGGTGCATCTCACACTGGCTTTTCTGCAGTACCTCAGTGTTTGAAGTATTTGAGACAGATCCACTTATGCAGCAGATGTAGGTTCATTTTTTGCTCAGCCTGAGGGAATTTTAACCTGTGTCTTTTAGACAAATGCAGCAGCCAGCAGGCAGCGAATAATGAATGATAAAATGCTTAGACATTGAATAGAGCAGTGACTGGAACCCAAATCTGTCCCATAGCAAATGAATGACCTAGTCATTAGATAATAGAGTCATCACTACAGTTACACATTTTTTTTGTCCAATAAATATTTTATATTAACCCCAAATGAGATTGAGGGGTCCTCAGTGTAGAATAACCAGACAGAGTATTAAGCATGACTAAGTAGATGATTTGAGGTGCAGGTTCAAGTTCCTTCAGGCAGAAGAAGGAACCAAACTTGGAATACTACCATTTGGATAGTCACTTCTATGGACTAAGAGATATCATGACTTTGGTCGGGAAATGTTTTCTGAGAACACTTAATTTTGAAGAAAATCTAGCTGGGGAAACACCTCAGTGGCAGCTCCTGACAGGATGCAAAACCACCCTGGCAGGTTTCGGGCAAGCCATGAATGTGATTTGGTTTTGCTACTTCTCTGCTGGTCAACTACAGAATGTTTCAATCTGTTCCTTAGTTGTGACACCTACAGGCATAGCCTGAGCAAAATCTATTCATTTACACTCTCTGCTTCATAAAACAGAATTAGCACATCCCAACCACTGTCTGGGACTAGGCTAGACTAGATTTAACTTTTACTAAAGCCTGAACCATGGCCAGGGTTGATTTGGAATAGTGATATTTGATCTGGGTCAAAAACTTATGGGGATCATTCTAACGTTTTAACCAAAAGAGAAATAAGTCCTCATTTTCAGGCTGATGCCCTTGCATTCTTATTAGTATGTACTGGTACAGATGAAGTTTGCAGAACAATTTAATGTTAAGTATTTCATTTCTATGACTATTAGCTGAAGGCCTCTCCAAGGTGAAGCAGCAACAGAGTAAAAGTTTTGTGGATGTAGACTTTGGATTTCAAAATTGTGCCCCGAAACAATTTTGTGATCTATAGTCCTTACTCTGCAAGATGGCTCGAGACAGCTCTTGGACTACTACATATCTTAGAATATCTCAGGCTGGTTCAAATGACTTTCAGTATAAGTATCAGGATCAGTGTGGCCTTCAGTGACAGCAGTGGAATAGCCTATGACTTTCCAGCTAGTTTTGATCAAAGGGCATTCAAGTGGCTTATGCCATCTAAGTTGACACCTCAGGGACATTGCGACTTACATACGCCTGGCTGAATTACAGTTGCCTCCTTGTTTTCCACTTGCAACATGAGACAGTCTGCCACTTTCCTCCTCTCTGCTACCCCTCTCTGCAGGTGTCTGCTCTGGTCAGTGAAGGGTCAGATGCAAAATTGTACCTAATTACTTCTCCAGTATCAGAATGAGAAAACGAAACCCAGAATATTCTGCTAAGTCTATCTTTTCCATACTCAAAATGCATGCAAGGGATAATGGGAGAAAAAGGCATCCTTACACCTCCATGGTTTAGGTTTTTGATGAGTAAGGACTGTAACTACAATTGGTAAAACAATTTACTTAAAATAGTTTCTCAACAAGAAATCAGATTTGCAGCCCTGGTGAAATTTTCCACACACCTGAGGGGTTGGTTTTTTTCATTCAAAGTAAGACAAAATGACACCTATCTAGCTCTGATTAGGAGGGAGGGAGGGCTGTGTGTTAAAAAAGAAATCAGTTCACTGAGAAATCCAAACTTTCTGTGAAAAATGTCAACACATTTTTCTCACTTATTGAAAATTTCCCTAGAAACAGTGTTTGCTCCCAATCCTTTTTGTGTTTTCTCAAACCATGACCACCTGTCCAAGAGGGCAAAGAGAACAAAGTCTATTTGTAGAAAAAGAAAATGTCAGAAATTACAGCACTGTCTGGGACTTATTATTGTCACCTTCAACTTACCTTCTCAAAATACCTCCTAAGAGGGAAGCGTTGAGACATTCTGGTGGTGAGAGGCGCCTCTTCACCTCTGCAATGGTCACTTTGTATTTTGAAGTGGAGCTGAGTAGAGATAAGCGACCAGGAACAGAGCAGAACAGGTCGGTGGGGTTAACAACACAAGTGCCACCTACAAACCAAAAGAAATATTAGGGTCAAGGGGAAACCTCATATTCCATGCATGCAAATTCAGGCATGAAGAACAACTCTGTTCTTTTCTTGTGGTTGGTTTTGTTTGTTTGGGTTTTTTTAGGGGAACGTGTGGTTGGTTTCTTAAATATTGTATTACATTGTTGCATTGAGAAAGATGAATGGATTGAAATTTCAGTCTGGGAAAAGTGCATTATTAGATCTCAAAAGCTTTATAGTCAAAATAGATAATTATGGCTATTTGATATCACTTGATTTCACGCTCAGTAAAAATTACATAATATCATTGAAAGACTCTCATATGTAGTATAATTAACAACATAAGAACTGAACCAGATTCAGGCATCACTCATTATTTTTAAAAATGCAATTGTTGAAAAATTTAGGACATTGGTTCTGATGAAAAATCTTCATTTCAACTCTCATAGCAGTGTTTAGGATTACGAAGATGCAACGGCACTACAGGTTTGCAGTGATTTGCAACCAGAATGGATTTACACACCTTTGAACTCTCATATATTCCTTCTAAAGTTAGGTCAATTCCTCAGCTGATGTTAATGATTGAAATCTATTGAGCTACATCAGTTTATCTCAGGTTAGTTCTGGAATTGTTTATTTCTTGAAAGCGGTGATTACATGGCCTGGATCTAAAACTGCTGCATGATCACCAAATCTTTCAATGAAGATTGTGATCAATAGCTCCTCAGGCAAAATCAAGCTTTTAACTTTTTAATGTGTGAGAGAGCAAGAGAGAGAAAACTTTCTTTGCAACTGATCCAAGAGGATAGAACAAACTCTCAGGTGTAAAAAATAATAAAAATAAATCTTAAGGACTAATATATTTTATCACCAAGTGCAAAACACTTTTCTTTGGCCTGCCTTCTCCAACCTGACTACAATAAAAAATTCTGTGGAAGAAATAAATCTTACCACTGCATGCACAATTCTTCCCTAGGGGAAAGATGATAAAAAAGCATGAGCTGCATATGACAGTGATATAAAATATCATATAATTCAATGCACTACTAGAAGGAGTTCAGATGGTTTCTGTGCGGATGACAATATAAAGACCTTCTTATAGCAGGATGAATCTGTGCTCATTATTCATGTTTAAAGGAAAGATACTGTATTTTTTATACTACCATGATAATTTCTTTTTTCCTGTGAATACCCTAATCTTTTTGCACTGCAAGAGCCCACTTTATTAGGCTTAAAAATTTTAGTTTGTAATCTAAATTCTGTAATGAGAATAGAATAGAATAGAATAGAATAGAATAGAATAGAATAGAATAGAATAGAATAAGAGGAAAATTAGAATTAGAGCTCACTTCACTTCAGACAAGATATTAGCACATCTACTTTAATTTCTTCCACATGTAATCCCTCTAAAAATTAAGGTGACTACGCATGTTCCAGTTTTAGCAGAGACAGAAGAATATAACTGAAGGCTGAAACTTCATTAAAGGCAGACTATTGCTTGCTTACATAAGGCAAACAGAATTTCTTTCCAAAAATTTCATCTCTTGAAGGTATATTTAAACATTTGTGCTGACAGCAAAACCAGAAAAGGACATCTCTTGGTATAAATCCCAGATGGGTGAGATCCTGACTCAGTACAGCAGGATGCTTTATGACTTTTCTAATTATGCTACAGGACAGATATTAGTGTCCACTTCTCAGGCAGAATATAGAGACAAATCATGCATCACCAAACATATAGACATATTGAGGGCACTTAAACACATTTTTGCTACAACTCATGAACTCAAATACAGAAATCTGGTGTCACATGTCTGAGACGTTTTTGGTTTTTTCTTGTTTTGGTGTTTGTGTTTGTTTTATTTTAATCTTATGTGGGGCTGCACAGAAACCTATAAATATTTTCAATTAACATTTTCAAACTTCTGGTCTGTCAGGTACATTTGTGAAGAGTGTTAACACTGAGTAGATTTGTTTGTTTGGCATATATATACATACATGTATATATATACATGTCAAGAAAACAGTAGCAATGTGTACATATTTATTTACTTCAATAACTCTGTAAATTTCATAATGTGGCACTGAAATGGGTGTCATATTAAAGTTTATGTTCTTGCCAGGTTAAGCCAGTATGTGCACCATTTATGCCAGATAAATAATTGTTCCTTTAATCCAAAAACCTGTTACTCTGCAGCTGCTCCTACCCTAACCAGAATTTATTGGAACATTTCTCACTACTATTTAGTAGAAGGTTGTTTACAGTCTAAAATGTTTAAAAATATAATGGCTATGCAATATGTTCTTAAGCAAAGCAATAATAGGTAAACCTAAGTAAGGTTATGGGTTAAAAGTAAAAGAAAACAACTCTTTTGCTTTCCAAAAACATGGAGAACAAGTTTCAATTTACAAGAAGGTAAAATATGTTGCCTATAATTATTTCACTATATTAATTATTCATTGACAAGGCAAAAGAGAGCCGCATGGTGCTTTCTAGACAAAACTATGTCTTTGTCACAAACTGTGTGCAGTTTTGAAGGCACTGATCTCCTACCATAAATACCACCTTGGAGAGGAGGTAGATGAAGTCCTGGCCTTTACACCAGGTGGCAAATAGAAACAGGCACGACAGTAAACAAAAGGAGGGCTGCTGGAAAGAGAAAGGACAGGATAAGTGAAACCACACTGGAAGATGAGGGGTTAGTTTTCTTGCCAAATACACACACTTTAATATATTCATTCCCCCATATTCTCATCATGCATTACAGTGGACAAGTGATTTTGTGAAGAAGGGGGTTAGAGGACAAGGTGTGTTTTAAGTTGTGCTAAATAATAATGGCAGGAACCAGCTTTTCTTTCCTGTCAGCACAATGCCACTGTAGATTCTGATGGAAAAGCCAGTCCTTCTTCAACTGTTGAGCTGCTCTTGTCATAACAAGGTATTTGAGAGGTGGGATGCTAACAGACACCAGATGAAGAAGCAGAAGAAAATACCCTCAAAAATAGAATGGAAACAATGCTTTTCACGAATCTAGCAGTTCAACCTGGAGATCTCTGTTCCTCTTAGCAGCTTTTCCTTCCTTTAGAAATCTTTACAGACTAGCTTTTGGTGACAGGGTACTTAAGACCCCATCAGCTCATCAGGCGAAGAGCTTCACACACAGGCATGGCAAAGCAATATGCCCACCAGCTTACATAAAGAAGAGAAAACTGTGGCCATTGATCTCTGCTACCCACACAATTTGTCATGCAGCAAGGGTAGGAAAAGGAAAATGAGAGCAGGCAGGAGGTGGCATAACTGGTAGAATCATCCAGCAGATTGCCTCAGCAATTTTGTGCTCCCAGTACCACGTGAAATGGGCCTGTGAATGTTAAAAAGACTCTTTTTAGGACAACTGTTTATTCCCACAGGGAAGTGATTATGTAGTCTTGTCTGACATCAGCTGTTGCCATAAGATACTGTGTTACAAATGACTGTAAATGGTGGTAGTTGTGCTCTTACAGCCACGGAGGTCTAAAGATACAAGCAAGATAAAATTTAGATGTAGGAGGAGTATCTTTTATATTTTAGCTGATAGATTTGGGAAAAAGGAGGGAAAGAAGGACGGAAGGAAGGACGGAAGGAAGGAAGGAAGGACGGAAGGAAGGACGGAAGGACAGAAGGAAGGAAGGAAGGAAGGAAGGAAGGAAGGAAGGAAGGAAGGAAGGAAGGAAGGAAGGAAGGAAGGAAGGGAAACACAAAGCTTTCAGGCACACAAACCCTTCTTCAGGACTTCTCTTTTATCCAACTTTACCCAATTGTTCCTTTCTTCATGACAGAGCTTTACCCTCCCTCTGATCTGCCATCTTCATCTTGATTTCAAAAATGTGATTGCTTGAGAGGAAAAAAATGAGTGATACAATTTGTGCTGCATATACATCACATTTGGGTGAAAGACCCAAGGCCCAATACTACCATATACTGGTAATATTAGACTCACCTAATCTGATGAATCATCTCAGGTCATTGTATATAAGCTGATCTAATAGAAGATTTCCCTGTTCATTGCAAGGGTGTTGACCAGATGACATTTAAAGGTCCCTTCCAACCCAATCTATTCTATGATTCTGTTCTATTCCATGGTTATTTTCACATGGTCTCAGGGGTAGGGATAAAAAAAAAGTCTATAATGTTCATTTTTGCTAGCCTACTTTTGAGGCCCGATGCTTTTCCCTCCAGCTGACTGTTTCATGATCAGCACAACATACTCCTTTGCATGAAGTGTGCTTTTGCTTTGTTTCCCAAGCTTAGGATGAACAAAAGTTAGGCTATGTCATGCTGCAAAAGGTAGTCACAGCAAACATCGGGAGAGTATTTTCCCTTCCTTATTCCTGTCTCCCCATGAAATAGCACAAGTCAATACAAAATGCCAACACAAGCTGATGATGGGTTGTGTAGATGACAGCAGGGAGGACAACAGAGCCATACTCAACAGTCTTGTCAACACAATGAAAATCCCAATAACGTATGAGGCAAAAAGAGCTTGGTCTGTTTTGATTGTAGGTTTGCCATTGTATAGATGAAGAAGACAATAGGGTGGTTGGAGTGGGATGATTTATTCTGATTTAGTTAAGTGCTTGGGCATCTGCTGAAATGCAAGTCTCCCTGACACCCTCCGAGTTAAGTATTTGTGCATCTTTTCATTGACAAAATCCATACTCTAATATATTTTATGCTTTTCACCAGTAAAACTATTGCTTTATTATGAAAGAGAGAAAGAGGTATCATTTGATGTCAGTGGATGATTTTTACACTTTATATACAAACATTATTTTAAATGTGTGTCTATAATTTTGTATACATACAAAATTCTACATACATCCCTACACTCTGCAAGGTCAATTCTTATTTGTTAATCATAACAGCTGCCATACAATGGGGTTTTTTATATTCATTCAAGAAGAGATAGTCCCTTTCTCCAAGATATTCACCCATAAATATAATGCAGTTATGGAAGGAAACATTATAATATACTGGTGACAATCACACAGAAGTACTGTGACAACAGTGCAGAAATACTGTTTATTTTGCTTTTCAGGATATACGCATGTTTGTGTGCTTGTGTACATTATTAAGTATAAGCATGTGTGAGTGGCTGCAGATTAATCTAATATAAAATATTAATAACATGCTATCCCTTTTATTAGTCTATTATTTATATCTACAGGTGCTGTTAGTAGGACTCTCCAGCTTGTAGTCTATTTTCAGCTGTTTTGAAATTCTGGCAAGTTTACAGTTTGTTACAAAATGAAGACATGAAAATCTACGTCTCCTCAGCCCTTTTTTTCCCCCTAGAAAGCAGCAAATCTAATCAACTGCACAGAGTTTATCAGTATTATTTAATCCCATGTTCAGTTCCCAAAGGTCTATAAGCAATTTAAAATGTTCTCCAAGTTATCCTCACATCACCCAGTAATTAATCTCAGGAAGTAAGTAGTCAAAATTCTAAATCTCATCTACATTTGTAAGAAAAATAGTAAGTACTGCTTCTTTTCCCAGTTAGTCTTTTGGTCTCAGTTAGGTATATAGAATTTGCATGATGTAAATAGTCATTTAAACCAGCTTGTTCCATGAACATAAACAATTCTGAGATAATGTCCCTCACTACAACGTTCATTCTAAGAAAATGAAGACATGCCTGCATGCACAAAACGTGGGGTTTTTTAAATATAAACTAGAAGATTCAGTAGGACTGAGGGGATGGTCAGCAGTTTTTAAGACCAGCCTCTAAGCTACACCCTGGTTTCAAGGCTCTTAAGAGTATTAAGAGTTTTATGTTTAGACAATGTTAAAAAATATAGCCTGGGAGAAACAAGGTATTAAGGTGGAAAACTGAATAATGTAAATAAGGGATACTGTTCCAGGAACTGAATAACTGAATTGTATCAACGTGCAAGGGACTGTTAAATCTCAGGCACCCAGGACTAGCCCTCCATCAGCAAGATGTATCAACATTGATACAGGAGCACTCTTACAGCTCCTGGGGTGAAGGATGGGGCTCAAACCAGAGCCAAAAGAAAAGATTTCTGCTCCATTCCTCTTTCCTATGCACAATCCATGAGAACTCATCAGCACGTTTCAACAACAATGCCTCTCTGGGCCCTTCTTGGGCAGCAGTTTGGGAAAACAACTGGAAGAGTGTGGATGAGCCTGTGGGACTGTGGGAGGAAGGCATGGGCAGGCTGTGTGGGGTATGGGGTGTGTTGTATGAGGGGTGGTAGGGTTTGAAGCTCTGCCCGTGGTGTCCCATGACAGAGCAAGTGATTTTGGAGCCAGGAATCTGTGCTCCCCAC
>JAOXNG010000021.1:117337841-117363954 GCA_028566535.1 Scolopax minor | reverse complement strand
GAGTAACATTTTAGCAGTTCATCAAAGTACAAGGGAGACCTGGACATACTAAAACCAGTCCAATAAAGGTCCACTGAGATTACAAAGGGACTGGAGCATCTCTCCTATGAGGAAAGGCTAAGATTGCCCAGACTGTTCAGCCTGGAGAAGAGAAGGCTCAGGAGGGTCTCATCAATGTGGATAAGTATCATAACAGAGGGTGACAAGAGAATGGAGCCAGATTCTTTTCAGTGGTGGCCAGTGATATGACCAGAGGCACAAAAATGAAACACAGGAAGTTCTGTCCAAACATCAGGAAATATCTTTCACTGTGAGGGTGACCAAGCACTGGCACAGGATGCCCAGGGAGGCTGTGGAGTCTCCATGCTTACAGCTGTCCAAAAGCCACCTGGACATGGTCCTGGGCGGCCTGCTCTACATGACCATGCTTGAGCAGGGGCGTTGGACCAGCTGACCTCCAGAGGTACCTTCCAACCACAACCATTCTGTGATTCTGTGAAAAAAGCTTCAATGTTTTCATGTCTGCTTTACAGTCAAAGAAGTATTTTCCATATTCTAAATGATCTGAAAGTCAGTTTTTGTATGGGAGACTGCACGTATGCACACATGCATGTACATATACACACAGACGTCCTTACTTCATCCTCACTTCTTTTAAAGCATAGATGATCAGTATTTAATTCTTCCACTATCTCAAGAATTCCAGGCCCCAAGGCCCTCCAAAAAAATACCTAGCTTGAAAAGTCATGGTGAATCTACTGCATATGAACAGCTTTTGAGAGGGTAAAAGGACAAAGTTATTCTTGAGTTAAGAATGTCAGAATAGTCCATCAACCTAATGAAGGAGCTACCTGCTGTAAAAAAAGTCCCCAATTTCACAAAAAGAATAAAGAAAAGCCTCAAAGCCACTGAAGTTCTCCCCTGTATTTTGTCAGCATTCAAGTGACATCCATACTTCAGAATTAACAGAAATGCACCAGTTAACTGGGGCATTAAAGCAACCTCCACAAAGCTGGACAGTTTGTAAAGTTCATTAGCACCCAGATTACCTTCCTACAGACTCTTTGAGCCCCTCACAATCATCTGAAAGATCATTAGATTCTGACACATCGTTCTTATATATCTAAATGACCTTTCATATACGCTCTTCAGGTTCTCACTATTAACACTGCATGCCAAATGTCACCAAAATTTTTTGAAGTTAAGTGTCACCAGAAGACATTTTGACAGGCCATTTTGTTGCTAGATCCAGCAACAGAATTACGTTAAGCTTTGGGTGAGGGACTTAAAGGGAGAAAAAGCATCTGCTCCCCAGTCAGGTACACCATTCCTTGTGGCATCGTGCAGAGCTGTCACAGCACATCCACACAGCCTTAGGGAGGAAGAAGCAGCACTACTCCAAGTGGCTCAAGGCTCCCAGCATCCTCAGTTATATAGGGAATTTTAAAGAGAAAGGAGAAAAGCAGCATGGGCTGCACTGGAGGTCAGTTCTGTTGGTTTTAAGTATCACCCAAGTTCCCAAACAGGTCCAGTTTTTCTCAGAGTGACCAGTTTGAAGGACTGCAGACTGATAGCTTGTTTTCCCAGACCTCACACGTGCTTTGGCATATGACCTCCAAATAATCTCACCACTTCCAAGAAGCAGGCTCAGCCTACACCCCACCACATCAGCAAGAAACAGGGCTCCAAGATAGCTCATGGTGAGGGAATGAATATAACCACTCCTTCCTGCAAGCCCACTGTGCCTCTAGGCACAAAGAAAGGAGACACACTAATATTTTAAGAGAATTAGGGAAGACAGCAGGGAGAGCCAGGGGACAAGTTTTCCATGGGGAAGGAGAAAGATGCATTGCTTCATCTATACCAGTGTGATTGTCTCTCTTTTGATTTGCTAGTCTTCCCCTGCCAAGGAACTTCATGGCAATAAGATGACCCAGTTCAAACAAACATCAGAACAAGTCTGCTACATTTTTTGAATCAATCAGTACAAATGAAGCCATGAGAAACTGGGTGTGAATGAGCAAACAAGCATCAAAAACCAGGAGATCCTACAGCTTCAACTTCCCAGCGACAGCCTTTTCACCTCCGAAATTGCTGTCTTTTTATCAGCATTATCTACTGCACCATGAGCTCTCAGGACCATGGGCTGGAGAAGAAAAAGTTTCCCTATCCCAGGAGCATGGCTGCACCTTCAAACATGCTTCAGAAGCAGCTGAAGATGGTTCCTCTGACCACTGCCACCATTACATGATGCTCATCCTGCTAAAAATAGTGTCACAAAACCACAAAAATCCAGAAAAGTCAGACTTCCATGTTAATTCATTATTAGACAAATTGCTTACCAATGGGCTTTGACTGTACAAGGTAAAGAACAATCGCAACCAACCTGCTGGACAGGCACCATAAACCAATGCTTATATGCAAACAAGCAAATTATAACAGCATAGGACTGGCAGGAAAATTCACATCACACACACTGAACACATGGACTAGACAGTGGTGTGTACGTGTGTGTGTGTGTGTGTACACACGTGTGTGTGTGTGCTCTACACCCTACCTGTCAAAGCAGACCGCCCACAGCTGAGTCAGGAGACTTTAAAAACCTTGTGAAAATAGAGATGATAAAAGGAACTTTTAGGGTGGTACAAAGTAACTTCTCCAAATAAATACCCTCCACAGCTGTAAACTGCATTTCAAGTTCCTGGGGAAGCAGGAACAAGTCCTCAGATAAAAAACACATCTACTTAATGAATAGATATGTGGGAGCAAAGAAAGGCTGACATTTCTATAGCAACAGAGTTAATGGTGCGTGGAAGTATTTAATTCCACCTTTTCAATTAAATTTTCTGGCTTTCACTGTTTGTTTTTTGGTTACAATGCAAACTACTTAGAATATTTGTGAGGGTTTGGGAGTACACAGATTTGAGAACTCTGAAGCAATAATCTAAGTCAGCACAACCAGGTTGACTTTATTCCATCTACAAGCTTTCTCCACCCAAAAAAGTTTCCAGAAACATGAGCTTAACCTTGAAGTTTGTTAGATGCTCTTTCCCAGGCCTTCATAAACCAAAAGCAATAAAACATTGTAGGCAAAGCATTCTGATCTCAGACACCACATACAGTACACATACAGCAACCACCCTATGGAAGTCTTGTTATTGCTGCCTATTAAAGAAATCTGAAAACCAGAAAGTTAAAGAATGACAAACAACTAGGCTTGGCATGTGGAAAATTTTGTCAGGATATTTTGAAATAGATGGAGAAGTAGCAAACTGAGGAAGCAAAAGCCAAGTTGCTGTGTCTGGGTCAAGGGCAGAGAACAAGGTTTAGTGGGGTTTAATCCCACTGCAGAGTATGGCAATAAAGTTAGACATGATCTATTGATCACGAAAGCTGTCCAGAGAATAATATATAAGAGAAATATAAAAGTAACTTGTGTAGAAGACAGGGAAGAGACAGAAAGGGAGACAGCTAGATGTTTTTGGAGATTGAATGCAAAGAGACTGATGACCACAAAGTAAAAAAAAAACAAAAACAAAAACAACACATCTATTTTCTTGAACTTGGACTATGGAGGAGAAAAACTATGGTGCAGCCAAGCCAAGAAAAGAAAAAAGATGAAAAGAAAATTAAGAGAAAACTTTGAGAGGCCTTGTAAAAGTTAGAATATATATAAGAACAGACGAAAGCTGTTATTATCCACCAGGAGTAATTGCTTCTGAGGTTTCCCCCTTCTCATCTCTTTTTCTCTCTTTATTTCTCCATCTAAGAACCAGTTTCCTACCTGTTCTGTAAGACTTCTGGGGCTTGCCTCCTCCTTCCTACCCTCTTTTTGACCCAATTGAATTCTCAGGTATCTTCTATAGTTCTGCCAGTTTCCAAGTATCTTGGTGCATCTTACAAGCACTGGACCTGTCAGGCAGAGCCTGAGTACCACATTTCAGGGCCATGAGCAAAGCCTAAAACAAAAAGTGAATTGAACGTCCTCATTTCCACCAATATCTCATGTATAGACTGGTTTGGAAAGCTTTGTTCCACCTTCTGTTCCTTTGTGATTTGTTCTGCTTGTATTTTTATGTATCTGTGGTATGCAAAAGTACTGGAATCTCCCTTAAAAGATTAATTTCACAATTGTACTGTCCTTTAGTAAATGTTGAGAAAGATTTTGTGAATTTTCAGAAACCACACAGAATTTAGTTAAAAACAATATCTGAGTTACAGACAGTAACAAGTTTGGTGGGTTTTTTTTCTTTTAATTCTTTAAACCAAGAGATCAATTTTCTCTATTGAAAACTGTAATTTCTTTAGAATCCTACCATTTTTTGTAGCCTTATTTTAGTCTTGTTCAAACTATTAGAATGCTTCTACATAATATTAGAATAAGTGGCAGCAGATTTCCATTATTAATGATGTACTGCAACAATAAATAGCTAAAAGCAGTTATCGGAAGATTGACAATGGGCAATGAAAATAAATTAGTTAATTCAAGCTACACAGCAAATACTTTCACATAACCAGCAGCATCTTCAAAGCCAGGGTAGATGAACTGCAAACAGTTTGAAATTCTCAACAAATACTGTTTACAGCAGACAATGTGTTGACAATCAGACAAGACTGAGATTAAATAGGGTCTGGCCTTATTTGTTATTTTTGTTTGCCAAACATTCCTTTTATAAAGTACACTATATTTGGGTTTATTTCGTTGTTCACACATCTCACATGAGTATCACTTTTTAATTAGCAACACTAATGAGGGCATATGACTCAAAAATCATATTAAAATCTTTTCTGTTTAAACAGCCTAGATTTACAAATATCTTAGCAAAACGACCATGTTATTCAATATCAAAACACTCTCATGACCTACTCAGCAACCTTGTTCTGAAGGAGAATAGATTTCAGTCTTGTTTTTATGAAATAACAAATAAAGTAGTGTCTTCAGTAATAATAAAAAAATAATTCTGTGTCCAAGGAAAATGCTTTTTACTCTCATATTTATTAGGTGAACTAAAGAAATACCAGTTGAACTAGACCTAGAAAGGCTTATGATATTACCAGCACAGAGAACTTCCCAGTGGTCCATGCTGGAAGAGACTGGCAGCGTGCTCTGTTTCCAGGAAGGAAACGGTACTTCCCACATGTTGAAATATTGTTTGACTGATACAGTCCCCACTTTTATTTTTTTTTTTTTATTGAAATAAGAAAAGACAAAGATGAGTCTGTGCAGGAAAATTTTGCTTTTCTGTCAACTTAGGCCCACAGAAGTTTATATGAAACTTGCTCACCGCTCCTGCAGAAGAACTTACTCTGTATTTTGTGACAGACAAGACGGTGTCTTGTATCAGACTGATACAAATATTACACCTCTGTCCACATATTTGTGGTGTCTGAAGTGTTGTTTATTATCAATTGTCTAAGGAAAACAAAATCACTCCTAGAGCAGGGAAGGGGTAACCTGGCAAGCTTGGTGCTTGAAGCCATTTGACACTGGATTTGTATTTGATATATGCAACACTACCAGAGAGTGGTTTTATATTACTGAAATGTTTAAATAATTTTTTACTATTAATAATAATGCTAGTGGCATCTCTTTAGAGATCAGAACTTTGACAAGTTTTTCTATTTTTTGGCTGGAAAGCTACCCTGTCTCCATCTTTAAATGTTTCCACTTCCTTGCAACAGAGTAGAAGGGTTCATTCTGCTACACCCTCTTTCTGGAGATAACCAGAAACAAGCGTTGACAAAAAACAAGTCAGTGTTCCAGAGTCTCTGGCCCTGACAATGTCAGCTGCAGAGAAAGCAGGACACAAAAATGCCAGGAACTAAAAGACCAGGAAAATTAGTCAAACTGTAACATGGTCATAGGTGAAAAAAAGCCTTACTATGTGTCTCTGAGCTTTAGCTACACACTCCTATGTTCACATTCAAGCTAATGAAGACAGTTCACGGGATATAACTGTTCTAGAGGTGTAGTGGAGAAGACAGTAAAGAAGATAATATGGATGCTTTGATCTTTTTTAGTAATTAGCTTTAATAACAGATACTTTAAGGATACTGTCAGGAAGCTCCTCCTCTTCCTCTTTTTTCATTTTTGGCTTAGATCTTGTAATAATCTCTGCTCTCCTCTGTGGTACGGTTGAATCCCTGATTGCTTTCTGTTCCTATTCATACCTGGTTCTAACTCCATGGTACTTGGTTCCAACCCTAACCTGGTCAATATTTGATCTTTAATTTGTTCATAACTCTGAAAGCTATCAGAACTGCTAATTTCAATTCTTTGGTTCTCCTAGTTCTTTGATAAGACCTCGCTCTGGCACTGCTTTTTCTCCTGCTTTTTCTATCCCTCACTCATTTGGCTTGCAGACTTCTGGAAGCAAGGACAGTCTATTGCTGGGTGTATATGAAGGGTGTAGAAGATCAAAGCCAATAAATCAGGCAGTCACAGAGACAAATAAAAAAACCAACCAGATAACTGATTGTTCACTGACAATAATAGAACTGCCGAACAAATGAAGATTTTTAAACAAACACAACTAAAATGGAATTTATTCCAATGTTTTTATCAGCTGCTACTTCGATTACTCAGATTTAGGTTTTCATGAAAAATGAAATATTTCAACAAAATAATAATGCCAAATTTATCAAAATTTTATGTCATCATCATAATAATATAATAACAACAATTATCAATAATCCCATGTAACTCTCTTTGCTATTATTCATTTAAGGTAGAAGACATACTCTTATAGAGCTATAATGCTTATCTCTGAAATGAAAATTCAATAACATTATCTCGTATGCAAAATATATAATAATTTATATTTCACATCTTAGGTTCCCACGATGAAAGCATTTTTCCAAGACCCTGTCTTAATTTTTCTTTTCAACAAGGAAACAGATACTGGATATACAAAGCAATAATATAAAACCAAGCAACAACATGAATCAACAAACTGATTATTTGCACACATTTTCCTGAATCCTAATAGCTTTCAATGTTCTCAAGACACCATTAGATGGAGAAATAACAACTTTCATCATACGGTAATTGCCAATTATACCAACTCGGAAAAAGATACCTTGGGAAACTTTGTATCAAGCTTGATTTACCTTGTTGTTCTGCAAACACATGTAACAATTGTAACAGTTTTGACTTGACTCCAACACAAAATAGAGTTCCCTGAAGTTCACTGGAGGTAAAGCTAAATTTTCACAGTGGTCCATTCTGGCCTTTAACCTATTAATCATGGTCTTTTAAGATTAAAGTAACAGAATTATCTACATACCCTATTTTCCTGATTTCCTCCCACTCATTTTCCTATAGTCTTTCCTTCTTGTTCTATACTTAAACTCCATACCCTTTTCCAACCTTAACATATGCAGTGCATCCTACCTTCCTTGGTTGAAGATGCTTGTGAAATTGGGTAGCAGAAGAGTATTTCTGAATAAAATAAATTTCTGCCACGTTCAAAATGAGAAACCACATGCTTTATTAGCAAATGAAGCAATGCCTGAGAACCCAGTCCAAGGTTATTCAGTAGAGCAATTCAGGTGGAACTGATGGGCTCAGTGATGAACCCACACCTGGGTTCAAAAGCCCCAAAGAACTGGGAAAGTCACTCCCTGCTGGTACTTGGAATGGTCTTGGGAGTGGTCACTTGCTTCCAGGAGAAAGAAAAAAAGCTTATTTTAGAGAATCATTAACCCATAAATCCTGATGTCTCCTTCTGCAGAAACTACTGTATAAGGAATTAAAAGGTTATCTTTGCTCTATTGTGTTCGTCAGAGGCAGAGACCAGTTGTATGGACCTCATAACCTGCCCCAACAACAAATTATTTGTTCTGCAGAGTTCCCTAAATATACAAAATAAAGAAAAGTTTCACTGAGTGCCAAACCAGAGAATGAAAACTTCTGTTTGGCTTCTTTAGTGTTTAATAAAAAAGTAACCATGTTAAGGTCTTCTTGGGGAGCAGAGTCACTCATATTTATGGAAGTTATTTGGTTTAATGCTTTGAGATCTGTAGACTGATATCAAGATTTTCACTGAAATTGGTTGCCGCATTCTTAGTTACTGGGAAAAGACAAACAAAGAGACAATGTAGAGTGTCCCCAATAAGGTCTTTTGTCTCTTAAAGTAACAGACTGAAAGACAATTTTTCTCCACAGACAAAATTATTTAATAAATTAGAAAAGTTTTAACCTGATAAATAAACATGAAGACAAGGCAGCAGTGAAAGAACCAAAAAATGTGGTTCTGCAAAATTGGGTTTATGTATTTATTTACATTTTGTCCTTATAGACATAATTAACTTCCACAAAGCTTTCATAAAGCATAAAACTTCAATCATCAGAGTCACTGCACTTAACTCTGGGAATCTAAAAGGCAGGTATTAACCTTTTAAATTGCCTTTGTAGGCACTGAGAAATTCACGGCCTCCAGAAATCACACTTACTATGGAGTGACTTTCTTCTCAGAATTCAGGATTCTTACTGAATCATATATCCCTGGGAGTATTTAATCTGAAGTTAATTTCATTCTGCTTTGATCTGCCCTTCATATTTTAGTTTCTTTTTTTTGTGCTCAGAACATGTATGTTCATTGGAGGAGCCTGTTGTAAGTGGATAAGAAACACTCCAAGCTTTACAGACTCCCAATTTATGCAGTGCAGCTTAGGATTTTTCCATAAATCCATTTGCTGCATCCTTCAACCTCAAATATCACTAATCAGCAGTTAGTGACATTTTATAATTATTGCACAAATTGCTGGGTGAGTCAATACATATTTATGCAGGCAACTCTTATTCTAAATAATATTTTTCTTTATATTTTGGGTCATCTATCTGCACACTAAGGAAATTATACCTGTAATAATAGTAAATAATGTAAACATTCTGTGACAAGCAGTTTACATGCGCGGGATTGCAAGCAAAGGATGTAAAGTGATCATAACTTATTTTTTTTTTCTTCTTTTTTAATTAACATTTCTAATTTCACAAAACAACCTTTGAGCAATGTTTCCCATGTGCACAGGGCCATGTGTGTAACATTGCCGATCCAGTCTGTCATTTCCCTGTCTCTATAGGAAGCAATAAACTGGTTAAACCGCAAGCTGAATCATGTGTTCAGTCCCCTCAAATGTCATGTTGTCACAGAGGCAAACAAGAGTGATCACTGGGAGGGATAATGACTGCAGCACCATCCCTGCATATTCAGGAGAGGCTGTTAAGAGACATGGGTTTCAGACAAGCCACTCCCACAGATGTCCTTGGTGACAGCCGTTGGCACCCTGGTAACCTGCTATGCTTTCCAGAGTTCTCAGAGAGTAAAGTGAAGCTAGTAACGAAGGTGAACAGGGAATTGTACTTGCTATTGTGAGAGGAGGGGGGAAAAAAAAGACACTACTACTTTCAAAAAGAGTTTTTTCACCTGTTAAATACCACTTGTAACTGGCTGCTTCATTAGTGTTGCGAGGACATACCTCTGGGAGGGAGAGCAAGCAAGGAGGCAGAACTGAAGTCTCTTTTTCATGAGTCATGGTCCTGGTTAGGAATTAATTAGATTATGATGGCAACTTTTTCATGCCTCTTCTTAATTTTCTGTTCCAAACTCTCTGATAGTTGAATACCTTTGATTCCAGTTAGTCCTTCAGATCCAAATTACTTCTGAGACTGGGCTGGTATGTTGTGAACTGGACTGTTGACCAGGGACAATCCAGTTTCCAATAATGTTAGTGGCAAGTTGTCCACTGGCTTCAGTCAGCAATTGCAATTTTGGAAACTACGTCACTTCTGATGATGCATGAGATGGTAACAGCGTGGGTTGATGGTCGGACCATAAAACTGAATATGTGGGGTTGACAGCTGGAAAAAGAATCCATCTTTAGCTCTAAATCTCTTATCTAGATATCTGTCTAACTCTACTTCTCCTGGAGCAGATTTAAAGGGGTTCTTCACTATACAAGGCTGAACATCTCATAGAATATTTTGTTTGCATCTTATTTTGTGGATACTGTGAACATTTTGTCTTTGTCAAAGGCAATAAAAGTCTTATATTTATTTTAAAACTTCAGAAAATGTGTCTTATTTGGGATCTTTTCTTACATTGCAGCCCTTGGAGGGAGAAGTACCTAATTATACCTAATCTAAGGTACATTTTCACAGTTTTATCAATTACTTAACATGTAGGAAGAAATAGAACCCATATATAAACAATATCTCCTGCAAAGATGTTTGTCAACACCACCTGAGTCATCAGGCTGTTCTTGCTATATCACCAGCTAATACAACAATAAAATATGACAAAGTTTTTTGTAAGATACACTATCATTTTGGCAACTCAACATGAGAGAAACTGAAGATAGGAGATAATTTTTTTGAGTGAATGATTAACAAAAATATATAAACAGCAAGCATGAGTGTAACAGAGCAAAAAGCAGCTCCTGAGTATTTGTGAGGCAAATGGCCAAAGAGGAGAAATCAAGGAGAAAATACCACCTAAAATTGCTTTTTTGATCACTGTGAGTGATTTTGTGTCTGATTTCTAGCACACAGAGGAGTTTGAAGAATCTAGAAAATTCCCAAACTCTTCTTGTGAGATTCGGAGGTCCACACTTAATTTGCTGAAGAAGTGCGGGTTTGTGACTTGGCCATTCTTCTTGAGACCCACGGGAGCTTTATTGGAAATCTTTTTTATTGTTATTTCAGAGCAGATATTCTTTTATTCGTTTTCTGATGTGGGAGGGATGGATGTCTAAGGATTAACAAGGCAGAACCTAGCCCCACACAGCTACCCAAATGAAAATGGCATTTTACTGGAAATGTGGTGCATAGTATGAATTGTGGGTTCCAACCTGAAGTTTGTGTCTTTTGCTCTAGTTGTATTCTGGCTCACTCTTGTGTATGCTAAGCATTTTCAGTGGAGCTGCCACATTCATGCATCCAGAGTGCTCTCATCCAAATTCACAGTCAGTCAGGTGGACTGCATTTGTCCCTAAATTCTACCAAACCTCACTTTTTTTCATCACTTTTTTTGAAATTGCATGTGCCATTTTCAAGACAACCCAAGTCACTTAGCCAAAGTGGTCTTGATTGAGTAATAGTCAATGTGACCTGGTAACAGCTGCCTTTATTATTGTCACTAGTCAAGGTTTTTTTTTGGGAAGACAAGAGTGGTATTAAAGTTGGAGCAAAGCAAAGTAGCTTGCTGTTCTCCAGGTTTTATATTGAAAAAGCATTTCTGTTCATGTATGTGCGTGCATCTAAACAGATCCACAGGGGAGAATTCACAAAGGCTAATTTTGGCCTGAAGAGGTGGATATGTCTGAGCTGCCCTATAGTCAGGAAAAAGAGGGAGAGAGACAGGCTCCTTCAGGGAGTGACTTAGGAGAACCCCCTCCAGAAGAGTGTATTTCTGTCCTTTGACCTAACAGAACCAAATGCTGTAGGCTGATGTTAGCCTTTGTTGCCATCACCCTAAGAGTGTTTGCTGTTAGCCTAAGAGCTAGGACAACTGCACTCGTTACAGGATGGACTTTTGTTTGTAAAGTGTAAGTCATAACTTATTAAGCCCTTGGCCACGTGAAAATTTACATGCACCATTAAAGGCAACGAGATTACTCACAGTGCATAGACATCACTACCAGGGCCCTGCCTGTCATCATTTTTAGTCACAGTTTGGAAAAACAAATACATTCTTAGCTGCAGGCACAATGGATAGGAGAGCTGGTCTGAGCAGTTGTATATAATACGATGATTTGTCAATAACAAAAATACGTTCTAGAAAAATAACTCTGTCAACGCACCTTGCTCTCAGAAAGGTTTCTCAGGTCCAAGAGAGAAATTTTGTCCAGTTACAGACATGCTGGAGAACAGCCAATAGCCCAGGGCTAAGGCATTCACCCGGGACAAGGGAGACCCAGGTTGTCTCTGCACTGCCTGATTCAGCCCAGGTGTTCGAATTTTTCTTCCTGTCTTTCAAGTAAGTGATCTGATGCCTTGGTTAACCTAAGGTGGGATATTTCCCTCTGGAAACTCAAAAAATCTTCATTTACTTCAAAAGGATAAGTAGATTTAATTATAAAGCAACTTAGTTAGGAATGTAGTCAGATTTATTTTTACATTTTCCATTAAAGCAGGAAGGCTTTTATTGCTACAAGCTCAAGGAGGTTGTTTTTGGAAAAACACCCGGCACAAGAGTACATTTTCAGATCTTTGCAAAAAAAAAAACCTGTGTCCCATTTTCTCTCTGCATTTTATGTCCTCTTTTGCGCCTATTATTTGGTAATTCTCCATTCATTTTGAACCACAGTTTATCTATATATTTTCTTAGTAAATTAATAAACACATTAATAAATTTATAATTTATTACCGTACACACTCAACTGGTTTTACAGTCAAGAACTGCATATTTACTTAGAGTTATCACACTAGATCAGATTTTCTTGCCACATTAAGACAAGAAGGCATACATCAGAATTTCCAGTCCTAATAGGAAGTAGTTAGGTTAAAGAAGTCCCATATTTTTAATAAGATGTAAAATAGCTTCCCAGTATGTTCTTGTAAGTGATGCTGCTGCCTTAAAGAGGGCAACTTGCAGTCAGTAACAATGAGGAATTTGCAGTGTGTTTAATGGAAAAAGTAGTTCTTCTGTCTTTTAAAAATAAGTTGTAGATGGATGAAATGCCTAATAAGCAGAATTTTCATCTGCATTCTTTTTTACTTTTCCAAAGCAATGGAAAAAGAGAAACTAATACTGACAGCCTATTTGTATCATTCTTCGTTTCTTTAAAAACTGCAGCAATGCATCTCTTTATTTTAATTCCAGTACTGATTCTTGTTCTTTTAAGCACTTAATTATTAAAAAATTAGACAGAGTAGAGCATGGCTTTGTTTTGAATAACTGCTAACTTGTTTTTTATTACTTTGGCAATTAAATGCAATATTTCACATACAGTGTTCAGATAACCACAAGAACAATAAAAACATTGTTCAGTAATATCTCTAACTCCATTGCGTAGAAAAGGAATATTATAAAAGGATCATTATCATAAGCAAGACAAAAATACAGTTATTTCCAAAGAGAGTGTAACTTTTGTTCAAAAAATTAGAAAAGAAAAGCAGAGTATTCTTCGTGAAGGGGGTTGTTTTTACTTTTATTCTTTTTATAATGGCAACACCTTTTAGCTATCCAATAAAAAGCAGATACACTCCAAAATAAATTGACATGGAAAGTTTACAAAATTATTAGTCATACAATTCCCAAGAAAACAACTTTCCTTCAAAAAAAAAATTGCTAACTTTGATCATCACCTATGATGCTTTGATGAGTATAATAAAGAAGGTGGACTGGCAAGGTACAGATGCTATCAGTTGACCAGAACCCAGATCTTCCTCTTGGAGAACTTGGAGTAATAGCTCTGCCCCTTCTTGCTCACAATCTTTCCAACCCCACTGAAGTTGTTTCCATTTGTGAGTTTTCCTATGATATCAGTCATAGAGGAGTGTTTTCTGCACCATGCCCCACATCCAGCTCCTTCATTCATCTTTGCTGACATCTTTGAGTGTCCTCCAGAGAGATATGAAGTTTATGTTTGAGTCCTCCGAGTGAAATGGGCCTCCAAGCTGTTAGGTTTGTAGGTAAGCAAGGGAATGTAGACATTTGTCTGCCTAATTTCTGAAAAACCTAGTGAGACTCAAATACTAATCAAGGTGGGAGTGCTCCAGGGAACATCCATGATGAAGATCTTTGGACAATGTTGGATGTTGGCTGAGGGAACCCAAAGGCTTGTAGCTGTGGGTTGCAATAGGCCTGAAGTCCAGCTTCGCTCTGTTTTGGCTCTAGGACGTGCTGGAGAATAAAGAGGGATGGAGGGAGAAAGAATAATGAGTGATGATTTAAAAATAAGTTCAAGAAGACAATTTTTAAGCACAAACAACAGCAAGCCCTATATTGCTAAGAAGTCTGCACTGAAATAGAGACCCCAAAGGCCAGATGTTAATTGAAATGTTCAAATAAGAATCCTGAGGAATCCTACAGACCTCAATTAAGACACTCCGTATTTACCCTGATTAACTGTGATTACATCCTGTCTCTATAAAGAAAAACCAGCTATGGATCTGTTATTGCATCAAACTACAAATGCTGTGTTCACATGTGGTTCTGAGTAGATCATTAAGGTCAAGTGACTGAAATTCAATATATATACACAGGTTTAAAGATCTGGGCATAAATTCTCATTTATGCTGGTATTTAGCACATAGACTAATACCACAGCCATCTCTCTGAACATTAAAACAATGCATTGTGATGCTAAACTGCTAAATCAGCCTGCAAACAAACCCTGAGAAATGTTTATGTTGCAAGGGACAGCTCTGTGGCATTCTCTCCTGCAAACAGAAGTGGGTTTTAAGGGCCAAATGTGTTGGTATGTGTAAATCAGCAGAGTTCTGTGATGTTAACAGAACTACACCAGTCTACAGCAGCAGAGAATCTGGCATTTTTCATAGAGAGTAATGACTGTTTATTTACAGCTTCAGCTATTAAAATTCATTACTCGGAAATTCTGAGGCCATATTTATTGAAGACAAATTATTGCCATAAGGGTGCTACTTTAATAACCATGTACCTAGCTCATGAAAAAGCCTCTGCAGTGATTTTGCCTCACTGCATTTTTTTCTGTTGTTTTGTTTACTGTTATTCTGACCCTATATTAGTTTAGCAATAATTCAGCTTTAGAAGCTTGGAGAGTGGTATGAGGATTGCTGTAAGGCTATGATTTATTATCTGATTTTGAAAACTCAGTAAAGCAAAAAATTATACATATGTAAGCTATGTTTTATTGCATTTTTAATGGGATAAATGTTAAATATTAGAATTGTCATTGGTTTTAATGGCAATAGCTCCTCTTAAAAAAAAACTAAGAAAAGAGAACCTGCATGCTTTCCTTGCTTAGAAATGCCCTTGTTAAATCTTAACATATTGTTTCTCATGTCTGAAAAAAAATAGATTTAAAAAATATGATAATGAGCTTAATTTTATCATAAAGCCTGAGAAGAGCAGGCACCACCCTGTGAAATAAAGCACTTCTAGAGCCATTTGCTGCATGCTATTGATGTCAGATGTTATGTAGACTGCACTCTGAGTATGATTACCTTTGAAAATTCTAAAATCAATAGTATAATAACTTAAAGTCTGCAGTTAATCAGTAAATACAGTTCACCTTGATTAATAATTCTTATTTTTAAATTTACTAGAAAAAGGAAAGGTATAATTAGTAAAACTCGGTTAGCTGAGTTAAAAGAACTTTTTTCTTGCTTTTGCTTTGTTTCCTGTAGTTTTACTGGTTCTAAGATGTTCATTATTTTGTCCATGAGAACATGAAAGGTTAAAGTAAAACCTGAATTTTGCTTTTTGGAAACAATTTAAACTATTGTCCATTTTCTTTTCAAATCTATTTAATTTTCTTTCTATTTGCCTGGGCTTATGTATGTGTGTGTTCGATAGAAATGCATCGATGACTGAAATTTATTCAGTTCCCCTATACTGTTGTCTTAGAAAATAGCACACTAATCAAACAAACTCCCTAATCTGTTCTTCTTCAAGTGAGTACAAAGAAACAGTAAAGCTGATTTTATATGCATTCCTAGCAACTTATTTTTTACGAAATCATACCATACCGAACCCTATAGAAAACTGTCTCTGGAAAACCGTTGCACACAGAATTCTGAAGTGCTGAATGTATTTTGTAGTTTGCAAGCTGTCACATTACAGATAAATGCCACAAAATCCTACACCACATCTTTGAAGTTTTAAGTTTATTTAGAGTAAGCACTGAGAATAATTCTGGTAGGGAAATATCGAATTCTAAATGCAAGTCCTATAATCTTTTCTATTTAAATTGCAGCCTTCTATACTAAAATGGCTGGGTTAGTACACTAAATTATAGTTATGATAACTCTTGGCATTATTTTTAATAACAATTAAAAATGACCTTTCAAAAAACTTACTGCCTAGTCTTCTCAGTGAGTGTGATTCTGAACACGGAGTTACCAGACCAGATTGGAGATTTCATGTTACTTTCTGCATTTCAAGCCTTAATATTAAACACTTTTCCTTGCCTAGTATTAGTTTCGTATGTTAATATCATTTTTTATTAACATAATACAAATATCACTTGCAGTACTACATCCTTCATTGCTAGCGGCTTTCATATCAAATGTCACAGCAAATTTTATTTTCGCTAATAGATTACGACTTGTACATTGTATTAGTGAAAGTGAACATTATTACAGGCTGACACTAAAATTAAAGAACATACTGTACAACAGCACATAACACTCTACTAAATTACCTGCTCCTTCTGACCCATTCTCTATCCTATCCCACCCCACAAAATGCTAGCAGAAGTTCTCTTGGATATTTTATTGCTTCTTTGGAGAAAACTTCACCTTTCAAGAACCTCACTATATCCATTGTCAAAATATCACATTATACAATTCACTGGAAGTGAACTTATTGCTAAATACCCATTAGGTTCCCAGGAGATGCCTTACATTAATTGTTTAGTGAAAGCACCCTTAGGCTATCGCTAGGGAAGAACATTAAATGCATAAAAAGAGAAGTTGACAGAGATCCCTGTAGAACAAGATACATCTCCTGGCTTAAAACTTCTCCTGCAAGTCGCTGTTCAAAATGGTCATTTTGGGGTTATTTTTCTACTTGCTCCTGCAAGCACAAATACAATTAATCTGAAAGGAAAATCAATGCTGCATCAGCAGAGAGTCTTTACAAAGTGGTTATGAAAAGGCAAGCTGGGGGTGATAAACAAGGCAAAATAAAAAAACAAAGGACATTGCTTTGGACCTGAGGTCTCTGTGTGTCTTGTGAAGATAACAACAAGGAAAAAAAAAGTTGGGGAGCAGAGAAACTGCAGAACTAATGCTACAGATGAAACAGAAACTAAGAAAAAAGATGGTCAGGAGAGCTAAGAGGGAAAATGAAGACAGAAAGGAGAGAAACCAGTTGTGTATTGAGAAAAGTTGTATCTAGAATGTCAGCTAGGTGTTCATGGGCAAGAAATCCAGTTTGGAAGGGAAGGGTAAGGATTTCAACAGTGAGGCAGATTTTATTTTCTTTGCTACACCCTTTCTACAGTGTCCCCTTAACATTGCTCTTTTCTTTAATATTGATAGCTGATTGATCTCCTCTTGATTATACATACAATATCATTTCAGCTCCCTTACTATTCTGTGTATTTAAGACACTTCTGGAACGACCTTCTGTTATACTCTGTATTTTTCTCATTTTAGGAAAACAGATTTTGGGGTTTGGTATTGCTGCCAAAGTACCACAAGAGGGGGCACTAGTTAAACAAGACGCAATAATGTAACAGTTTTCTCAGGGTTTTTTCTTTTTGTCACTCATAAATACAGAAAATATATTCTCTTTCCCTGCTGCACTAGAATTTCATGCTAGTATGTTGAGAATATTTATTCCTATTGGGATAATTAATCGAAGAGTAGCTACCATGAGCATATAAAGTAAAAAGGGGCACGGAAGCCGGATTGTCCTCAAAAGTAATTAGCAAAATAAAATTAAATTTTTGTTCACATCCCCCTTAAGAAAAAAAAATACCTAAGAGGAAAATTAGATCTTCATTATCGTAGGCTGAGTCTTCAAATCTGTTTATAATCAACATTTGAAAACATGGGGCTCCTGGATATTGAGATGTGCCTGTATTTTCAACTGTCAGTGCCTTGCAGCTTGTGTAGTCATTTGTCTTTGTAAGAAGAGTACACAAATGATATTACTGCGAATTTTATTTTTATTTGTCACTTATTTTGTGCAGGTGCAAATGCCTGTAAGGCTGTAGAAAGCAAGCATATGTACTTTGATGCTTTAAGCTATCTGCCTGTCTTACAGGCTTATATGAACTAAACATGTAAGTTCCTCAGTCTGTTCAGGATTTTTCTCCAAAGAGCCCAAGGAGGTAGAAAGTATCATTATGCCTAGTTTTATATTTGGGGACCTAAGACAACCAAGATCTGGAAACAAGACCTTCAACTCCCAATGAGATCACTGGAGTGCAGAAAATCCCATATATGTGAGTAGTGGAGCCTAGATAGTCAGTCAAGAAGCTGAAATAAGGGATCCTCAGTTCTAAACTGTAAGATTAAACTATTTCCCTGTAAACAAAATACCTAGACTCAAACTGCCTCTATTTTCATTTGTACAAGCTTTATCAAAGTGCAGCTCTCCAGGTTCATGCCCCAACTACAGGACTTTCAAATTCCCAAATGGTGCCATTTTTAATATGCAATGTGAGAGAATCAGCACTCACTTTTCCAGCTCTTCCAAAGTTTTAGGGCTTTTTCTGCACTAAAGTTGCTGAATTTGGCTAAATGCAGCACTTCAGACTTAATTAGGTTACTGAAAACTCTCTCATGCATGTTCCCAGCAGTTCACCCATGGTAAAGATCTGGGCAAGTGAGGACAATGGCTCAGGAAAAGAGGTGTTCTGTTTTCAGGTATTGCAGTGGGCTTTTTCCCCAGCTTGCCCCAGTACAAGATTTATTAAGCACCACTAACCAATTTCTAGCTTGGTTTACTGTGGAAGACCAACACGTTACTGAATGGGAAACTACGCCTAGTGGTGCATTTGATCTCCAGTCACTGATGAAACTATTATAGTGTCTGTACTGGGGAGTCTCTTAAATTTCTTGTGGTTGGATTAAAATAGGTTTGTTTAACTCAGCACAGTTTGGCGAGCATGGGCAAAGTTGCAAAAATGGTAAATATCTCTAATGAAGAGGCACTAAGATGATGAAAATGAGAGGAAGACTAGTGGCTTAGTTTTTGGTTTAAAAGCTCCCTGTTCTATCAGAGACCATCCCTGTGGTCTCAACAAGACGTCTCCAGAACACTTTAAGGGATCGTTTCACAGGCAGCATGAATCAACTCTTTATTGTAACTGAAAGGATTAGGAGCTGTTTCCTCTCTCATTCACCTTGAATCAGGCTTTGTGTACATCTTGTGACATGGCAATGTCAACTCAACCCTCTCAAGAGGCTGAAAAATAACCTGGCCAAAAATAAGCCAATTTTCGTTAGATTAGTGAGATGAACTCTCTTGCTCTGTGACTGTATGAGTGATATTGAAAGCCGATAGGAGAAAAGGACAACAGTGATGGGACTGGGGATGAGCACAGGGAAAAGCAAAAGAAGGAGAAGCAGGAAGGTGGTCATTCATCTTTGATGGCAGCAAGCCATGAGATTGTCTCAGCTGCCTGTGAAACACATCTACATCAGGCAATCAGAGCATGTGATGAATGGGGAATGAGATGCACCCTGAGAATGAGAACAAACCCTCTGATCAAGGACTGTCACCAGCAGTCAGATGGGAATATGAAGAAGAGGGTAGCTTTCTTCCTCATGGTGCTCTGGGGGTTCATTGGCTGGATGTTCTGGCTATTCAGCAGCAGCCATCTATAACCCTTCTGGGGTGAGGGACATTGTCTTGCAAGTCTCCTTTGGAAAAGAACATGAAAAGCCCTGGGATAAGAGTATTCACTCAGAAGACAGAGTACCAGCTCTTCTCTTTATGAAGCCACAGGATATCACCATTCCTACCCTCCCAGTTAACCCTCTAAGCACCAGGCTATATATTGACATTTCTAGAATGAGGTAATTTGATGAATCAGTTGTCAAGGTGCTGTCAGTTGAAATTTCTAAATGGGTTTGGTTCTGCATCAGGACAGGCTATATTGTCCAGAGAACAACATTTTTTTACCGTTCCAGTGGCTCAGCAAAACAGGGAGCACCAATGCTCCAAATGCTGTCAGATTCATGGCCTGTGAAGGATCCATATGAAGTACTTTGGAGGAGTAGCACATGCATCAGGTTTGGTGTGAACACAATCCTTTTGGCCAGGTGTGGATACAAATCAAACTTTGGCATGAGTTAGAAAAAAAGTGTAAGTGTGTTACTATAAGATATTTGAGTAAAGAAATTAATGGTGTAAAATGCAGTCCAGAGGCTTAGTACACTGTTTCTCTTGTGGGTGATATCTCAGAATATAGAGCCCAGGAATCTACATCAGGCCAAAAGTCCACTTACCTTGATGTCCTGCCTCTGACTGGTCTCACAGAAATGCATACAGAAAAGAAATATTTTCCCTGTCACGTCTTCTTAGATTCTGGGACTTTTCTTGCCTGGGGATGTTGAGAGACAAGTTATAATGATGCCTCTGATGGGCTTTTTTTCACAAATTTATCTCATAATTTTTGAATCTGCTCTTCACTGGGGCTCAACAGCACACTGTGATGAGGATTTCCAAAGTTTAACTGTATATGGCAAATGTAATTTGTTTTGTTTGTTTAAAACTAGTTACCAGGGAATTTTGTTTAATGCCATCTAGATTTGTACATTATAAGAAGCACTGAATAAAAGCTCTTTCCTATTTACTTTCTCCATGTCAATCATAATTTTATTAACCTTTAACATAGTGAGAGGGGAAAGTTCAGAATGGATTTATATTCTCCTTTCATTCTCTCTTTTGTGTTATAATATGCTTGTATAATTTCCAGCATTCAATAGCCTGGACTAGAGCAATCCCAGCTGGACTACACAGCTCTCTGGAACTCCTCTGTGGATGGCTACCGTCTATGTGCAGGCTGAGTGATCATATGGAGTGAGTCCTATTGAATCTGTAGAACTGGTCTCGCTGCTCATGCACAGAGGGAATGCCCAAAGCACATATCCTGAATACCTCAGATCCACTGGACTTCAGCTATAGATTCAAATTGTGCACAGCTAATATCCAACATACATCAAATTTTTGTAAGTGTAGCTAGGTCTGAAACTTTTCCAAAGTTTGTGTAATTTTTATATATATATAAATATATTTATATTTTTATATATACATATACCCTTCTGATGGAATTTCTTTCCCTGGAAAGTGGAGAACTCACAACATTCGTACAATGTTGGCTTAAACTATTCCCATTGACTTGACTCTGATTTTCCTGAAGTGTTCTTTTTTTTTTTTTCCATAGAAAGACTGAGTAATGGAAGAGGTCTACTCTGAATTGTTTTTAAGACTGTGTTTTAAAGATGAGCATAAATCAATCTAGTCTAAGTCCATGCAACTAATTCAGGGAACAATTCCTTCAGAAACAATTCTGGAGCAATCATCCTGTTCCTTTTACTTACCCTGATTGAGAATCAAGTGGCTGAGTGATCGCGTTGATCAGAAAGGCACTAGATGAAAACTATGTTTTTTTTTTTTAAATCTCTTTTTCATTCAGAACAACTGATTTCCTGGGATCCTGATTCTGATATTTCAGGAGCATTATGATGCCACAAAGTTTATGATTGAGAACTGGTGGTTAGCATGGAATGTCCACTTTGAAAATAGCCTTATATTGCCTTAAATTCGCTGTGAAAATAAACCCTTTGTTTACTCTTGTCCTATCACTACATGCCCTTGTAAAAAGTCCCTCTCCAGCTTTCTTGGAGGCCCTCTTCAGATACTGGAAGGCCACTATAATGTCTCCACATGGAGAGATGTGGCTTCTTTTGTCTAGAAAAATTACAGTAGATTCTAGGACTATCTACCTGTAGTAGATGTTTCTACTTTCTATGGGCTACAGTTTGAGGTCTTGTCCTCCAAGAACAACAGTCCCTTGAACCACAAGGTGAGGATTCATCTCACCAAACTCAAACATTTACAGTGCAGAAATATAAATCTGTGGTACTCATTATAGTGTTTCTGAGTAATCAGTGGAAAGAAATAAGCTCTCTAGATTGCTATAAGTTTCATCTGAACTCAGGTATCTAAAATAGGCCATAAGAATCAAACTGACAATACAAACTGCTACCAAGAGTGTTTTCTGCCTTTTATCTGCATTACTCTGGGAGAAAAAAACTGCCTCCACAGTTCTCAAATTGGTAGAAGCTTTTAGGATTCAATCTGCTGCATAAAGAAAAAGAGAGAGGGAGAAAACAGTTGGTTTTATGTGGTATTACATACATTTGGCTCCATTTTCATATTGATTGTATATATAAAAAAGGGGAAAAGTAAATAAACATGAGGAGGATAATGTCCTGAATTGAGTTTTATCACAAGTGCCTCCTGCTGGGATTTGAGAGCAAAACCTTCCCTCAAGGGGACAGAATAATATCATTTTAGTTATGGCCATATTCTTCATTTGAAACCTCCTCATCAGCATGTCAATGCATGTTATTCACTGCTTGGAGAAACAATAAAATCAAAGGGCCCATCTTTAGAAAGAAACACGCATGTTACCAACATTTACACTATGGAGATCTTGGCCCTTAATAAAACCTACATCTAGTAGCGAAGTTATCAAATGGAGTTGTGCTCATTTTCTTTTATTCGCAATGAAGGGGCACAATATATCTTTACCAGCAGCTGGGAAATTAATGCTACAACTAAAATGACATTCCTCGTCTCAATGAATGATTTCCTGTGGGGTTCGGATAGTGGCTGGGACGAGAAGAGGTGTGATAATGGATCTAGGTCCGTAATGCATTTATCCCCAGGTGCACTTGCTCAATCTGTTCCTTATGCAGCTCTTTTGGGCTTAGTAGGACTTTTAGAGTTTTATTTTGCTGTGCTGAGGCGAATGGTTATGATTCACTCTTAAAAATCTGCGAAGGGAAAGGTTTTTGTGGAATTGTGTGGAATGAGATTGGGCTTCTTTGCCATGGGATTTCTAAAACAGGAAAGAATTGAGATTTTTTCAATAGTCACTCAAAACAGAATTGTGCCACCACTTATTTTTAAGATAGGGAAACTGAGGCACACCACAGTTAACCTTGGTAGGCAAAGGCAGGCTGATAAAACCCAGCTTCTTTCCTGTGTCACCCCTCTCTTGCAAGGAGATGAACACTGCAGGAAACACATCTTCTTTTACAGCTCGAGTGCAAGACATTTCTAAGCATGCTTCATATTAAGGTTTACCTGTATTAATAATTTAAAAAGGCCTAATACATGATTAATAAATATTATAAGCATGTTACAGTCCCAAGTAACATTTCTCAAAGAGGACAGTAAGAGCTTCAGCAGATCTTTTAGGTAGTAGGTTGCATGTCAGGAGTCTACTCCGTTAGACTTCAGTAATCTCTATGAAGGAATTATTAACTACTTTTGAAAATAGCTCCTTAAAAACTGAGTTATAATAGAGTGGATTTGTCTTCCATGATGAAGGAAAATATGCAGAGAGGCAGAACAATGTTTTGAAATGAAATATAGAGAATCTTAATCAAATATGCCTGGTGCAATATTGCAAGTTGATGATGACTGTGGGGAAAAAAAAAACCAAACAAAACTGTCTTATGGGTTTTATTGTCTTTCTTAAGGGGAAAAACCCCACCTGTATAGCTTTTTATTTCATTTGAGGAAGCTGACGAGGCTGCTACTTATTTAACTCTTCGGTATTTTTAGTAAATTATGTTACTATGTTATTATCACAAGTGCATACACACTAGGTATCTCTATTGCAAAACTGTTACTGTTCTATTATCAGTATTAGTGTTATTGTACCTCTGAAAGCTGAAGTTTCTTGGCAGAAGGAGCTTAGTTTTTTCTGGAAGGTCCTGCACATGAGCACATCTACCCACTGGCTTGAAAACTGCTCATCCCACCTCAAAGCCACAGTAGTGGGAGACGAAAACACAAATGCATTGGTGACCTGTGTAACATCTGCCTTTAGGTTCATACAGTGCTGAGTGCTGTACATAAAATCAGAGAATTCTATGATTCTATGAGTGCTCTACAACCACAGGTCTGATACATCCAACCTGCAGTCTTGGTGCTGGAGATGCAGAGGTCTAGAGGTGGCATGGAGAAGCCACCCATTTCCCCATCATACTCCCTTGGTCCCAGCACGAAATGGCTCACTTGGCTGTGAAAACTCCTCTCCTCTGTCTCAAAACCCTCCTGTGGTCCATGTTCTTCTCTGTCTGCCTGCGGAAGCATTTGCGAAGCTGTTCTGGGGCGGGAGATGCTGAACAGCTAAAACCTAAGGCTTCTTTGGACTTCCTACCTCCCAAAATATCATGGCATTGCTTGGTAAAATATTGCAAAAAGGCAACATACAGCACAGTTCCCTGCTGCTGTGAGCACGGTCTGAGCCACTCTCCAGAAGGTTGAGGAACTCTGAAAATCCAGGAAAGGGAACAGCTTCTGCTCCTACCCCCAACCCTGTAGGGAAAAAAAATAAAAAAATAAAAAAAGAAAGAAAAAGGTTTTATGGAAAAAAAAAAATATCTGCAATTATCCAACACCAGACAACTTTCCGAATCCAGCTCACCTAAGCTATTTTTTTTTTCCCCCTCCATGAGCAAAATGAATGCTGCAAGCAGTCACAGTGCTAATGGTCTTTTTTTCACGTTCCTTCCCCTTGCTCCCCCGAACTGAAGGCAGAACTGCAGAGACTTCAGGAGGCTCTTCATGCTATCACTTCACAGGCTGGAAGGTGACAGCTTCGCCAGGGACTAATGCAGGCCGACATAATTGAATGTGGCCTGCAGCAAAGCAGCTGCCTGGAGCCACTGTTGATTGTAGCTGTCATCAGGTGGAGTTTGCTGCCGTAAAATACGGTCCGGAGGAACGCGGCTCTCGGAGGCAGCTCCGCCGTGATAGCTTATTTACTTCTACCCCACCACAACAGTTCTGTAGTTAATAATTGTCAGTATTACACTGTTGAGTGAGCACAGATGCTCAAGCTCTGAATCATCAATAATTTCCCCGGTAACCCGGTCTCAGAAATTAAAAAAAAAAAGACCTTAACATTGCCTTTTTCTCGGGGTATGTTGTGTGTTTCAGCATGTCGTCCTCTTTTTTTTTTTTTTTTTATGGAGAACCTTAAATGATTTTAGAGATATTTTCTACGCCTGTTTATTTAACTGTCACAGGATGTGGGAGAAATATAATCTGCTAAATTAGGCATGAAAAACTGTACGCAAGGAGAAGGCTCCCTGATTTCTGCTTTGAAAAAGAAGTGGCTTTAATTACAAATTCAGATAAAGAAGCAATCACATCTTCCATTTATACAGCTTTTTTCATTTCAAAGGACCTCACCACAATGAACAAGCAATAGGTTTAATCTTTTCTCCTTTATTTGGAGATTGTGAAGTGTAGAAGGAATACAAGAATATTTCATATGAACAAGGCTGCAGGATCTCTCTCCTAGTTGCAGTAAGTAATGTATATCTCAGATAACACTGATCTTTGCTCCTTACAGCCTGCCCAAACTCTTAGTGGAAACCTATGCAAGCCCAGAATAAGCTTGGTCTATTTTTTTGATCACTACTATTCATAAACTATTTATAACACATTATAAACTGTGTATACTATGTGTAAATTCAGTATACTAAATATAGTATATACAGTACCATGCACCAAATATAACATGTATTTAGTGTATTTAGGATACTGTATTTAAATTTAAATATAAAATAGAAACCTTGGTCTGTATTAAAACATATACAGACCGAGGAAGAAGATCTCATAGCTCTCAAATCATTATGCAGTTGTGTGATAATACATTACTCCAGTTAGTTTAAGAAGCATCGTTTTCCTTTGAAAACTTGTCATTTCATTTTAAAAATAAATCGTAGCAGTGTCACTGGCTTTTAGGCATCCAGTGCTTCCACATCAGCTGGCAACTAAGGCAGTGCAGAGCTGCAGGTACATCAAAGGACTCAAAGGGAGTTGATTAAAAAAAGAAAAGGAGAAGAAGGGATATTGGAAAAAAGACACAAAAAGAAGAATTGTCAGCCAATGTCTGCCAGATGTTTTGAGTTGGTTGCTCTGCTATTTGTATCAATTTGGCTTCCTAGGAGATCAGCTTGCTGGAGACGATGGCAAAGTGGTTGACATTGCGATATGGCATCCCTTTGTGTGTCTTCATGAGGTTCTGCCCAACCCGTAGCACCTGGACCAGCCCAAGTGCAGGCTTAGGAGGTCCCAAAAGGCTCTACAAACTGAAGTTTAACTCAAAGAGAATGCTCTTCCCATGTAGCTTTTTGGACCTTACTCAGGTTTTGATGACTGGTTTTATGCTCTGTCCATCCCCCCAGCTGCCTTAT
>JAOXNG010000021.1:117259587-117272455 GCA_028566535.1 Scolopax minor | reverse complement strand
TAGGCTCCCGTCAGATACTGACAGGCCGTGATAAGGTTTCCCCAGAGCCTTCTCTTCTCCAGGCTGAACAACCCCAGCTCTCTCAGCCTGTCATCATAGGGGAGGTGCTCCATCCCTCTGATCATCTTCATGGGCCTCCGCTGGACCTGTTCCAACAGATCCATGTCCTTCCTGTGTTGAAGACTCCAAAATTGGACATAGTACTCCACATGGGGTCTCACAAGCACAGAGTAGAGGGTGAGTGGCTATTCCAAAAATTTTTGGGGAAATTTGACTTCTAGAAAGCGTAGAAAATACATCCAAGATTATGTTACATGCAGTTCAGTGGAGAAGAGTTTGGATATTATGATATCAATTCAATTCCTTTAAATAGACATCTAGAGTAGTTTGTAATGCTGTAAAGTGTCTTACACAACTTTTAGATGATCTTCCAGAATGGAGCAGATTTATGCATCCCCTGTGTCATACCTGGAAGCTCCAAGCAGAAGTCTTCAATATTCCAATGAAGCTGAAAAGGTATAATGTGCCTTTGTTTAGACAGCCGACATGAGCCAGTCTTTTATAATAATGAGAGTTCTGACCTGTAGTGCACTTTCAGACAGATAAGTTTGGAGCTGAGTCTCACTTAGCTTTCTTGAACCTTAGATTAAAAATCTGCTGGGGCCATTTTTAGTCTGGCAACTAATTTTAATTGTACAATGATAAAAATAATATTTGGCATAGTGTTTTGCGTACTAAATTCTCTCCACAGAGTTATGATCTAACTTCTTCAGCTCTACATTTCTTTCTTTCTTTTTTCTTCTCAAAGCTGAAGGACTGACATGAACAACAGTCAAGGCCTTCAGATTCCTCAAGGACCCTTAAATCTCCAAGCTTCACAAAAGAAAATCAACTGCTTCAACTGACAAAAAGCTGCTCCACAGTTGGAATCAACTTGGTAATATTTTCCCAGTGCACAATGGCACAGGTCACCTTCTTCCTAATTAAGTACTATCCCAGTAGACTTGTACCAATGTGTTTTGAAAAATTCTCCACAACAACAGTCTCTTCTGTGAAGTAGCTTAAAACTTGCACGTTACACTCTGTTTTGATTGATTGATGAACCTCATTGCAGTGTGTATAGTGCAAAATGTTACATATGCCCTTAGTGGGTAATTTCAGGAAATTATTAAAATGTGCTTCTTTTAAAAGGTTTGGTAATGTAAGTCAAAGAGACACTTAACAGACCCAATGCTGATTAGTGTGGGTGACCACAGTATACTGGAGTCTTTGATATTTCTTGGCTTTTTCTTGGTTTCCCGGAGGCCCTTTGGACAAAGCAAGAAAGATGGCTGAGACACCCTTGGCCTTCTGGGAAACTCAGTGACATTTAAAGACTGCTGGGGCCTATTCTGTTAATATCTAAACTAATTAAAATCAAATCATAATTGTAGAAGCTTGTTCACCAGAATTCTAATAAGCCTCGGAGCAGTACATGCTGCATGCTGCTGTGCTGAAGGCTGTCTGGGCTATGTGAGAAGGGTACAACGAATTGTTCTTGGTGATTTTTTTCGATCTTACAACCAGCTCCTTATATCAGAAATGTCACTTCAAATGTAGGGTGAAGACTTGCTTCAACGTGTCTCCTTCCATATACGCTGAGCACATTTTGCTGTATCCTGTAATGGGATATTTGTTAGGGTGTGGCAGACTTGTATATACCGACTGTGTTCTTATTAGGATTAAGTGTGATACCCTGCACTGAACTTCCACATTATATGGCCTCAAAACAATTTCTGCAATTATATTTGACACCTGAGGATGCAGAGCAGTTGAGGAATAAGAGCCCTTGTCAAACAAGTTAGGATCTCTATTTCTTACTTCCTGCTTGGTCATGGTCAGTTCCTTCAAAAATGTAGGAATTTTTTGGGAAATCAAACCTAAATACAGCATATGATTGTATAAATACCTGCTTGCTTTTCTCTCAATTAACATCTGTCACCCCCAGAAATTGTACAAAGAAAAGTGCTCAAAGTTGATCAGAGGTAGAGGAAACCTTCTGTTTTCCTTGGTCAGGATACCTTAATGTGCAAAAAGTGACTACAAGGGGATGTAATAAATAAATGGATAGTGTGGAGAAGGTGAAAAAGGAATGTTTATTCATTGTTATGATAAATTAAAGGACACACAAGGTGATTATCAAGCAGCAAGTATAAAAAAATATAAATATTGGCTTTTTCATGCTGCACAGTTAAACTGAGGCACTCACTACCACAGGCTGTTGTAAACAGGTTCAAAGAGGAATGAGGCAAATTAATAGTACTTCAGTTGAAAACCTGAGTTAAAAATTCCTCTACACCAATAACAGCTGGAGGCTGCAAGAATGTGTCATGGGAAGCATCACTCTTATGTTTTCTTTCTTATATTCCTTGGTAAACATCTCCAGTTGGGCACTGCTGAAGATTGATAAGTGGGTATATTTTCTCTGATCTGAGATATTCAGCTTGCTTTCTGAAGAAATCGGTGACATGTTAGGGTGTGTAAATACTATTGATTTCAACAGAACAACGAAATATATTAAATGTTTAATCAGTTAAATTGGGTACAAAACAAAGGAAATTACAAAAAGAAAGAAAACTTGGACAACATCCTGAAGTATATGGCCGAGCAAAGATTAATGAATGCTGGTGTTCTCACAGAGTAAAAATTTCATTACTCATTACACTTTTTGTGTTGTAGGCAATGAGAACTTCATTACAGACTTTACTGGAAGCAGAGGAAAATCTACAATGGAGTTTTGTTTAATAAATCTCTAGTTCCATTAAAATTATTATCTCTCCCATCTGCACTCAGACTGTGAGAAGGCTGGTAAGGGTAAGTGTCACAATTAAAGGTAATTAACTCAGCAGGAAATCTATTCTCAGGTAAGTATGGGCATGATGGGAGTTTGGGGAGATAAAGGATGGGAGAGGATAGGTTTCATATATTCCAGCAGAGCTTTCAAACCAGTGCAGCAAGGCCTAATTCTGCTCTCTTGGAGTCAATATACAGGCAGTGTCTTCAGTGACATTGAGATTGGAGAAGATCATGGACAATATATGTGCGCATCTCGGTGTAATATTGTAAATGATAGGGCCCTATGGCTGAGCTGAATGAGAGCTATATCTGATGGAGTACATGCTGCTGATGAAGCATATGTCTGTCAACTTATCTCCGAGTCTGGCAGGTCTTATTTTTAACATCTGTGTGTTCAGCATCGCTGTGACTGTACAGTGAAATACCTGTGTCAGATCAATAAGACACTCTTACTGCTAAGGAAAACAGCATGAGAATATCATGAGTATTTAAGCATATAGGAAAAGCTTATTAATATTTAGCAAAACTAATCTGTTTCTCGCTAGCCAAAACACGCACATCCAGCCCTTTTGGGAAGACAGCTTTGAAGATTCACTAAGTTGAAATGAGTTTTTCTGCACTATATGAAACCGTTCATATTCTCCGTAGGCTAAAACCTATTCCATAATTTTGAAGTCAACCTTTGAGATTTGGGAGATCATTAGAGGGTTTGTGTATGTTTTCTTCATTCTGTTTTTCCAGATAGACCAAATGTAGTCACTTTATAGATGGGAATGTGATTTAAATAATATGACTTTGCTAACATTACATTTTGAATTTATCTTTATTAAGGCTGCATTTTAATTTCATTCCATGTGTCCTCATTAAGCAACTGTTTGCTCCCTCAGGCATTTTGTCAAGCTAACTTTTAATCTACCTATTGGTACTCAAAGATGTAAAAGTTAAAGCTTATTTGAATTTTTATTTGTAAATCTGCTAGATTTTTTCCCCTTTATAGAACTGCAGGCATTCTGCTTTTGCCAGAGATGGTCTATTTTCCCTGTATAATCTGATAAATATTAAATTAAATAACACAAATTAATATCTGTGTTTTGTATGCAAATCCCTGTTCTCTAGAAATATATATATTAACTACAATAGCATTTTATTTTACAGTACTTCTGCAGAAGCTCTGTCTAATCAGCTGTCTGAAATCCTGTTGCTGTAGCATTCAGATGCTGGTTAGCCGTTGAATTTAGCAACGAGTGGGCCTAAAGATCATACATGTTCCTTGTTTCTATTGATTCTGACTTGTGAATATTGCACATGCTCCTTTAAAATGACAGGTGATGGAAGGAAGTCCAGTGAAAGAGGAAAGTCATTGATGGGGCACTGCTTTACATAATGTCACATGGTGTGATTTCTCTGGACATACAACAGCAGCGTCTGCATCACATGCAAAATACCTCCTTTTTTAATGTGGTACACTCAAAGGACAAGTTTCTCTTGTGTTAGGTACAGTATCTACAATCTTTAGATATCGTTATTTCACTAAGAGAATGTGAAAGACAGGCACATCTTGGGCAGGTGATAAAAGCACCCAACATTGATTAAGACTGCAAAGCAAGTTAATGTTTTTTTGGGACATGGATTTGGATTTCGTGCTTTCTCTTCTTGTGCCCTCATCATCCACCCTTTGGCCATTACGGAAACGGAGTCCGGTGGCTCTGTTGGCTTCACACAAGCCAGTACACACATATGGCAATGTGCAGTAACTCTGGGTGAGCTACTGCTCTCCTGCTCTCCTCCTTTCTTTCTTTCCTCCTCTTTTGCCTGTGTTTTTTCCCCAGACAATCCAGGTCAAGTCACTTTATATTTGCCTAGAGAAAAAAAACTGTTGGTCCTCAGTTTGATATAATCCTTCATTCCCAGAACTTACATAGTCTACGGTTACTGATTGCTCTCAAACTAAGTTCTTGTATAGAAATATTTCTCTAGCTCAGCATTTCTTGTTTTGAAAAGCTGGGTGCTACCTTCAGCAAAAAAATAAATAAAACCTCTAAAGTAGGTCAAGAATCAGAACCAAAAAGGCTGCTCAAGGCAGGCTCAGATCTGTAACTATTTGCAATTTTAACTCACTGGTTGTTCAAAACATAAATAAAACTCATGAGCATACATAAAGCACAAACAATTAGCAAGCAAAAATTATAGATGTATAATAGATTATAGATGTATAATAACTACCTGATTGGTGACATATAAATAAAAATATGTAAAAATACAATTAGATATAAATAGATATAAATTGCACAAACATAGCTAATATTTTTTTTATTTTGTGGTACTTAGTGATTTAAGTTTTAATTTCATATACCTTTTCAGTTATGACTGGATTTCCTTGTAAGTGACTCTCAGAGTTCACTGCTGCAATAATTGTTCTGAATAAAAATAATTCTGCTGAGAGCAGGGGATAACCTGTGCTTTTGTGGATTCCTCCACTAAGATACACTGCAGGAACAGTAGCGAAGGAAAACCTTCAGAAAAGGAAAATGCTCATGTTGGTTCTATTCAAATGGTACCTGCCCTAATAATTTACTGCACCCTCTTTAACAGTAAATATTACTTCTCCATTGCTGGCTGTTTTCAAACTCAATCCCTCAGCCTCATAATAAGCAAGCCAATCTCAACAGTGAAAGTAGTTTAAGCACTACTGGATGGAAGTCACTAGTGGAAGATGTAGCAAGGTGAAAATCTACCTTTGTGCAAAATATTTCTCTTCAGGCTCTGTGGCTCCTCAGAGGCCATCCCAGGCTCCATTTCATGATTTGTTGAATGTCTACAATTTGCAGGTGTGGAGAAGGAAGAAAAAACAGTACAGCAAAGAAATTACTTCAAGCATGATCCAACCAAGTGTTTATCTTCCCAGTCCAGTGAGTCTTCACATTTTGGGCCAAGTTGAGCTCTTTTAAGGGAGAAGAGATTGTATTGCTCCTATGAATAAACTCAAAAAGGTGACCACTTTCTTAGACCGACTTCTCACCAGGCTCAGTAAAGAGTAGAAAACACCAGAATGAGTGTGGGCAAGACAGCAAAAACATGAGCATGAAAAAAACCATGCACATTTACAATCTCCCTTCGAGTAACACATGAGGCATGATTTGTATCAGCTATATACTGAGCACAGAAATCATAAGTGATCCAGAAAATGCAGGATTGATATACCTAATAAATGCAATCAAGTAGCAGAAGCAGATTCAGACAAATGTCCCCATCTGACCTTGAAGTCCCATGGTTTTAAACCGAAGGTAAGTAGCAAATTACTCCAACTGACCTGTACTCTGCAGGAAGGTAAGCATTTGCTCTGACTCCCCATTGAGCTGACAGTTTACATATCCAGCATAATTACTTCTATGAGAAATAATTGACTTCTAATGGAGAATTTCTACCAACTTTGCCAGACAAGGTCCCTGAGATCCTCTGCCATGCTGCCAAAGTGCTGCTTGCCATACCCAGACTGAAGACAAGGCCTTATGGGCTACCAGTTGGAACCTAATGAGGGACCTCTTCATTCATCCCATTTTGGCTTCTTGACAGAGCTCAACAAGAACATGTAATTGCTGGAACTAAAGTCAGAAAATTCCACCATATTCAGGCTTGAATTTTGAGCTGGAATTCATGTTTGGTTTTGTTTGGGCTTTTTGAGTTTATTTCATTTGCTTTAGAAACACATAAATTGTTGGTTTAAAGGTAGATGCAATTTGTGTGTGCAATTACTATTTTTTCTCTGCATAATTATGATCCTGCTTCTAAGATGCTGAGGTGGAAAATAAAAGAAAATGTCATCTCTGATTTTAAGAATTGAAGCTTATGGATCTGGCCTTCCCAAATGAAGACCAGAGGCAGAAACACTGCTGTCGTTATCATTTAACCCAAACTGCTCCTGAATAATAACTGTATTCTTCATTGTCTGAGCTAAAAGGTCCTTTAGCTATTGGTAGTTGCAAGTTTATACACCTCATTGAATCAGCCAGTGGATATGGACAGGTTACTTGTGGGTTATAGATCACACCTTGAGCCACCTTCAGCTTCATTCAGCAAAATGTATTTCAGCTGAGACAGGACAAGGAGGAAAACAGAAATTTGGTCAGATGCTTTTGTCAAACTTCCCTTCAATGTCTTCTTTTGATGAAAAATCCATGCCATGAAAAAATAATCCTAGTTTGTGGGTAAATTTCCAAAAATACAGGGCTGCTGAAAACCAAATTTGGGTTACGTTTCACAGTCTGAGGTCAGGTTTTTCTCTATGTTGATATTTCATTCCATTTCATATTGTTGCAATATCTTTACTTCAGCCTTCCCATATTCTGCTTCCTTATCTTGCCTTTTCCTGTTGTTATGTTTCTTCCCATTGCAAAACCTTTAAAGACTGATACATGCAAACCTGCAAATTCCTGAATACTTACAGCTTGCTTTAACCTTTTAAATCTTAAAGTAATTCTAATCTTGAAAATGATCAAGACATATTGTGATAACATCTCTCAATGCCTTCTGTAAGCAAGGATCCAGCTGGCATAACATAAAACCACAACTACAGGTTTCTGACTCCTCTCCCCTACTGCCAAATTTGCTTTACCACACCAAGAAGAACAATGTTAGTAAAGGAACCAGCAGGCTGGACAAAGAAAGGGGGTTTTGTTCAAACCTCCCACTGATACTGAGTTTCACAGGTAATAAGCAGGACTGGCCTAAGGCCAAAAATAAACTTTTTATTTGGCTCTCTCAGCAAAGGAGACTCCACTCCTACAACACAGGACATCAGCAAACTTTCCCTGAAGCTAATGAAATTTAATTCTACTCAGGACTGTTAAAAGCAATTCTTGAAGATGGTACAAGTCAGATCCCTCAGACTGGTTTTTCTTTCCAAAGTCTTATCAGCAGCTAAAGAGTCATTTTACCATATATCAAGACATTTTTTAAAAGGTTCAGATGTATTTGATATTCACATTATGCACCATGAAGAAAACAAAAGAAATTCCATTCCTGTTTTATCTTTGCAGATTTCTCTGTAATCATATGAATAAACCTGATTGTGCACATGCTTATGTACATTCTTTAATCAAAGGATAGAACAGGAATTATCTTTAAAGAATCCTGTAACTGGACTGTGATTTGTAGCTAAAAAAATATATAAAAAATTAGATAAGTCTGAAATTAAAAATATGTGCCTCCAGGAATGTAAGGGCATTTCGCATCCAAAAGAACAACAATCATTATCACAAGATAATTCTTTTCACCTACCAGAAAACTTTGTTACCCACCAGAGAAAAAAACAGAAACAAACTAAAAAATTCTGCAAAATGTAAACAAAATTGTCATTTTATTTTTTCATGCAGAAAATGTCATTTCCTCCTACATTTATCTTTGGTTTCTCATCCTCAATACTATAGTTTTTCTTTTGCATTCCGTGACATTAAGAAAAGAATCACTTGTGGAATCATCTTCTCTATCTTCACTTTTCTTTTTTAAAAAACACCCCCCCCAAACTGATTAACTATTCTAAAACCATTTGATCATACTGCAAAGCTCAAGCGGTTCTTGAAAAACAATCTTTAAGTTCTATATCTTAAAAATAATTAAATATTTCTAATCCTAGTTGTCCAATCCCATGTGTTACCAGCAGAACTAAGTAAATAACCTTCTTAGGTATTTGCATTTTAATTTCCTTTTAAAAATTTGCAATATAGATTTTCATACAGAAAACGATTTTCTTTTTTTTATAAACAGATGCTACTCTAGCTGTCATTTCAAAGATGTGTGACTGAATTTCTGAAAGCTAAGAAAAATGATAAAAGTGACATGAAGTAAAGCAAATGATTTGACTACTGTTTCAAGTGTTCTTTAAAAAAAATTAAATGCAAAAAACCTCCTGAAGATATTATTCAGTAACAATAACGCGTTCCTTCTATAATGCTTTAAATTGCTAAATTTCCTGTGTAAACACTAATTAATTCAAACAATACCCACAACTTTTAGATGTTAATACTAACCTTGCAAAAGCAAGTTGATTTGCGTGTGTATGCGTGCAGGAGGGCTCCATTCCCTCCCTGTATTCACATGCACAGTCTGTACAGTCATTTGTCAGTCTCTAATAAGAAACAGAAGTGACATCTGTCATGCATTCCAGTAAACACATTAAACAAACACAATAGGACCCCAAAATGTTTACTCAAGTACTCTAATTAATTGTGACTTGCTGTAACAGAGTTTTCTATGAATTAAACAGAAAGATCCGTGCTCTCTCTCCTCCCCCTGCTGTAGTTTTTTGTGCAGTGGGAAAAGATTTAAACTAAAGACTTCCCTTCTGGCCCTGCCAAGGTGCATTTTTTCCTTGTAGACTTGACTTGCAGTAGAAGTTGATGTGAGAGTTTGTCATGGCTGTTTTGACAGTCCGGTCATCCTAATCCAGGGATCTGGTCCCTGTGGTTTGTCAATTATCCTACTAACCCTACAGCGAGAGGAACACTCAAGGCACTGAACTGTCATCCAATAAGCAAGAAATAATGTCAGCAGCCAGTGAGTAGGGATTGTGAGAGATGGGGATGCTTTTGACAACAGAGAAGTGTGGATCATTTCAGCATTTATTTTATTTATAGGTATTCGTAACAAATTAATTATATCTCACCGTAAGGCTTCACTAAAACTTGCCAGATCCAGACCTGCATGCACGCACAGGATGATGAGTGCAGTTGAGTGCAGAGATTGCAGTAAAGCAGATCCAGGCATGGAGGTTCGATTCCCAGTTTCTTTCACCCCCCTCCTGTGACCTTGAGCTTCTTACTTGACTTGGATATGTTTCAATATCCCCCTGGATAAACTGAGGATAAAAGCATCCACTCTTAAGAGCAGACAGAGCCTTAATCAATTAATGCCTGTAAAGGACATTAAGATCATTTAGCAAAAGGTAGAATTAAAGTGCAAATTATGCTAAGGTCCTACTGAAATAAAAGGCAAGTGTGTTCAAAAGGGGATTTAGATGCAGAAGGCTAGACAGCAAAGAAAATCTAGGTGGAGGATCACAGGAGGTTTGATTCTGATCCACCGTGTATCAGGATAATTTGGCTTAACTCCCCACTTAGTAATAACAAGGCAGGCTCTGCCCTGGATTCTCACTTGGTGTAAAGTTACCCTGAACTATGATTGCTCCAATTAAACCAACCAACAGTCTAAATGTTTGGCTCTTGAAGTTCTCATAATTAGAGCTATAATTTTGTGGTTTTTTGTTTCCTGAATCTGTTTTTCCCTATTTTTTCTCAATCACAGCTTTACTCTAGCCATGTTGAAATGAGAAAATACAACAGAAGAAATGAAGTAATAAGCACAAACTAAATCATCCTGTTTCCAAGTCATCCTGTTTCCAAGTCATCCTGTTTCCAGGTTAGACCAGCAATACCAGGTGATGACCTAGGAACCAACAAGAGTCACTTATATCTTTAATTTCTCTAGCTGAGAGGTGGTACAGCACCAGCAGTAAATGCTTCAAGTTTTCTACCACCTGAGAACTCTTCAGAAAAACACAGGGTGCAAGATGAGTGAATTCACTCAGCAGGCATTTGTCACCATTTAAGTAGTTCTTTTGAGCTGATTAACTTATTTTTCTCATTTCCAACAAAATAGAGTGAGAAATGCCAGCCAAGACAGATTTGGGACAAACTCTGTTAAAAGAGAGCTGATATAAAATTTAAAATTTGAAGGCATTATTTTAAGACTTCTAATAGACTGAACAATTTAGAGCTCCACTGTTTGGGGTGGCTGGGAATGTTTATTCTTGTTATGGTTTGAGAAAACCCATAATAATATATTGTCATTTAGTCAATTATTCTATCACCCAATGACCCTTCCCCACCTGGAAAGGGGAATCGGGGAACAGAAAGAAACACAAAGGTTGAAATACAAATAGATTTAATAAACTAAGGCTAAATAATTAACAATAATACTAAAGAACCAGTATTAATCCCAATACTGATATAAAATACAGGAATTATACTCAGCCAATTCTCTCAGCAGGGAGCTGTGCCTTCCCAGCAGGGACAGCAAATGGTGGACACTGCCAGTGCAATGGCTTCAGGAGGAAGGGAAGGCCTCAGGGGTCCGGCACCAGGGCAAGGAGTTGTCTGAACCCACTGCCATCAAGGGAGAGAAAACTACACAGCAAATTTTTTTAATTTATATTGAATGTTATGTTCATGGTATGAAATAATCCTGTTGGCCAGCCTGGGTCAAATGCTCAGGCCTTGCTCCTTCTTGTCCCTGCACATGGCAAGGCTCAAAAACACTAAGACCTTGAATCCCACAGAGCCTGGCTGGCTATAAAGTAAATATTTTCACAAATTCAGACACTAGAGTCTTCTAGAAGTGCAATTTTCCCCAGTATTAGAAGAAAAGTTAGTCCTGTGTCTCTCAATCCAGGACAATTCTGGACATCAGCACAGAAATGGAAAAGAGAAATTTACGATGTTCCTTGGAAGGAAAAAATATTTCAGTTGTATGCATTGCAAAACTGTTGACACCACCATCAGAACACCTGAATGTGGTTGATCATAGTAGATCATTTTATTCATAAAATAATTTTGTCTCCTACATATCCCCTACATGACAGAAGTATGCACATCCACTGATGACTTTTAGGAAAAGTCTGTGGAAAACAGCTTCTGTTTTAAACCGCCACCCTCATTAGCTATATTAGTGGGGAATTAAAATCCAGAGTCGAGGACTTTTCATGGTCACGTCTGATATTAGACCTTAGTTATTTCAATTGCAGTATTGTCATCAAATCTGGAAAACAGCTGGAAGCCTGCTCAGTAAAATATTGTTCTTCAGCAATGTGTTGCTATGTGAGTATCACTTCATTGTGCAAAATTTAAACCATCATATTCCCGAAAACCTTGAAAGTATAAATATATACTTTCAGAATAAAACCCTCACATTTGGAATAACCCTAGTGAGAAACAACTGATCCAACTGAAACCAAATCAAACAGCTGGTTCTTGTCATTTTCCATAGCATTTAGGTAGTTTAGGGCACCTTCTTATATATAGAATCATTACCTTGCCATCAAGCACTAAATAATAGCACTATCAAGCACCATTATGGTACAGAATTTCTTCCTAATACCTAAAAATATGCAAACAAACTGCAGCAGAATCACCATAGATCTCAGACTAAAGTGTCCAGACCACAGAATAAACTTATTTTATACCTTATGACATGGAGAGCAGCAATACCCATCCCAGGCTTCAGGCCAGTGTCTTGATCCCTGAGAACAGGGATGACCAGGCTTCTGAACAGACCTGCTGGTAAAACTAAGGGACAAGATGGGGCTACACAAGAAATGGAAGAAGGGACATCCTGGGAAGAATATAGGGACATTGCCTTTATGTGTAGGGATGACATCAAGAAGGCCAAAGCACAGCTAGAACTGAACTTGGCAAGGGACATAAAGAAAAACAAGAAAGGCTTCTAGAGGTACATTAACCAGAAAAGAAAACGTATCCCCTCCATGATGAGCAGCAGTGGGGAACTTGTATCAACAGATGAGGAGAAGGCAGAAGTTCTCAACAACTTCTTTGCCTCCGTCTTCATTGGCAACCCCTTTCCTACTAGCTCTCATGGTGATGGTCCACAAGTTGACCACAGGTGACAAAGTCCTTCCCACTATAACTAACGACATGGTACGTGATCATCTACGGAATCTGAAGATATTCCAGAGTCCTGAAGGAACTGGCTGATGAAGTTGAAAATCCACTTTCCATGATATTTGAAAAATCATGGCAGTCAGGTGAAGTCCCTGCAGACTGGAAGAAAGGAAACATCACACTCATTTTAAAAAAGGGTAGAAAGGAGGACCCTGGGAACTACCGACCTGTCAGCCTCACCTCTGTGCCTGGGAAGATCATGGAACAGATCCTTCTAGATGCCACGCTTGGGCACATGGAGGACAAAGGGGTGATTCAGGACAGCCAACATGGCTTTACTAGGGGCAGGTCCTGCCTGACTA
>JAOXNG010000021.1:117232152-117242169 GCA_028566535.1 Scolopax minor | reverse complement strand
GGTGTTCAGTGTTGAGAAGACCTTGGAGAGACCTTGTTGTGGCCTTCCACTACTTAAAGGGGACCTACAGGAAAGGTGGGGACAAACGTTTTAGCAGGCCTGTTTCAATACGGGAAGAAGTAATGTTTTTTAACTAAAAGAGGGTAGATTTAGTCTAGATATAAGGAAGAAATTTTTTACAGGGAGAGTGGTGAAACACTGGCACAGGTTGCCCAAAGAGGTGGTAGATGCCCCAGCTCAGGTTGGATGGGGCTCTGAGCAGTCAGACCTGATTGAAGATGTCCCTGCTCATGGCAAATGGATTGCACTAGATCTCCTTTAAAGGTTCCCTCCAATGAAAACTATTCTATGATTCTCTGATTTTATTTTATAAGAGTTCTCTTCACACCTCTGCCCAGCTTTTTCTCATAAGGAAAGCCAACACAAAGCCATTTTGCTTTCACAAAAATCTCCTCTCTGATATTATGACAATCATATATGAGAACTCTAATAGTCAGCAAAAAGGGTATTAAACTAGACCATTTTGGAGTTAAAAGCGTGATCTGTCTCGTTAAAAATATCCAAACATTTGCAGGTCGATGGAAACAACTCATCTCATTTGTTGATCAGTTATTCTGGGGACACAGAATACTTATCTTTATCAAAATGAATTGAATCACAAACACTAATTGCTCACCAAGGTCTGAATGCCATACAAACTAATGTCAGGCACTTTAGGAAGTGATCCAGAAGAGTCTACAAATTGCATGGTTTTATAAAATGGGCTACCTGGTTGGCTGTTCTTGTAGCTGATGGTCCATGAAGTGAGATCCAGGCAATCGAAGTGTTCCATGGTTTGTCACGACACTTCTATCTGTCTCTGAAGGAGGCCTTTGGATATCTTTTGCTTTCATTTTCCGGCCTTCAGAATGGGAATAATAATGTGAAGCTCCTGGATTGTGTTGCAGGACCTATCAATAAATGCACAGTGAGTTCAGATCCTTAAAAAACTCCAGTTCGATACAAGGTTAAATATTGCAATCATAAGTGGAACTGGTTAACAATAATATATATAAGTGTATGTATTTGACTGGATGTAGACAGCAGGGCATTCTTTTGTTTGTGATCCTGTGGATAGATATGTAAAGAAAAGAAATCACTGAAGTGGACCGATGCAGTGAAGATAGAAGACATGCAAATTTACAAGCCAGTAATCAGATGCCACCTTCTGGTTCATGGAGAGAAGGAGAAAATCAATAGCCCTATATAAATCAGTCAGACTGTATAAACCTGTCTGCATTAACCATACATGCAGAGTGTGGTATGGGCTTTGCTATTTTTGGTTTATGATCACTTAGTCCCAGAAACCCACCACACTGGCAACTGGAAAAGAGTCTCTAAAATAGAAAAAAAAAAAAGAAAAAGAAAAAAGGAGGGAATGAAGAAAGAGAGAAAGACAGAAGGAGAAAGAATACTGGAGAAGGGGTGGCTTTGTTCTGGAAAAGGAACAAAAGTCTTCCATAGCCCATGAGGGATCTTTCAGTGCATCAAGTCTCACCTGAGTCCTGGGAGCCACTGAACAAGGCTCAGAGTTTCTCCAGAGCACCCTTTGCTTCCACTCTCAGCTGGGAGTCTGGTCCAGCATCAGAAAAGAAGATATGTTCTAGAATATTACATCCTCTCAAAATGAAGTTCAGTCCTCAAAGTAGCTAAACAATAAAACCCCCTCCAAAACAAAACCCAAAAGGAGTTTTTGTAATGCCTACACTGAAAGATTCCATTCTGTGAAAGGAATTAGAAACACTTTGAACAAACATTTGCTTGGGCTTCAGTGTTTTAAAAATATAAAAAATGCGGATGATAGTTTCATTTTAAACACTTTACTTTTAAAAACACATTTAAATCCTGTTTAAGATAATACTGAGATTAAGAAAAAATATTTTAGAGGATTCATTTGTCATTATATAATCATATATTTTTAATAAATTAAAAATAATATGAAGAATCAAATTAATCTTATAAATTGGAGCTAGGAAGTCATACTTCTTAAATAGTAAGGAACAGAACGCAGTATTATTAAAACATTTTAAAAGGGTTTTTTTATTTACACCTTATAAAGTATAGCAATATATTATCTAAAATATTCATGTGTCTCTGATAGAGAAAATAAGAATTAACACCTTTGTCCTTACTATCTAAATTAACTAAAGCTGAACAAAGACAGAAATATTTATCTGGTCAGGGTTTAAATAAATTTCAGACTTTAAAATGACATGTGTAGAATTACTTAGTGACTTGCCAAAGGTATATATTCCCCTCTTTCTGTGGTTTGGAAAGCTTTTTACTTAATTACTTCTTCTTTCAGCTTACAAGAAATATTTTTCATTTTAATTTCCACAGTTTGTTCATCACAGTCATCTGGCATTGTTCCAAGTGCAGTTTTCAGTGTTGATTTAAACAGCTGGAAGCAGGAAGAGGAGAGGGGGATATTTAACTAACCAGAGCAATTGTGTATTTTCATCTAAATCCCAATACCCCCACAAACACACTTGATACAAATCAGGAATAAAATGTCAGTCAGTATTTAGTAAGTCAGTCAGACTTCTTTCACCCTTTTCTAACACAATGGAAAAGCTGAATATATATATGTGAAGCCATATATTTATTTAAATAAATGAATAATATTTTAGTGGATCCCCTGGGTTACCAGAAAGTACCAAGGACTATATTGCCAAAATTCTCTGTTCTAATAGATAAGCCTAACCAATAAATTCAGAATTCTTTTCTTCACAAAATAAGAGTAACTGGGTAGAGCATTCAAAATGATGATTGAAACCAAGAAGTTTTGTTTGTATTTTTAAATAATGATAATAGAAATTTTAAAGCACAGGGACAGTGTTTCAAACCACTACCGTTCTGATCTACTGAAACACATGGTTCATGCTCATTTGAGTTCAACAGAATTGTCCACAGTTTAAAACCAGAAATGTCGTGCATTTTCCTCCAAGAGCAAAATTCCTGTGGACACTAAGAGGTCTCTGTGATTAAAATCCAATGCAAAAATCTCAGTATTTTCCCAAGAGTTGAGTAGCAGTCTATGGCCCACTCAGTGTTTTTTAATTCTCCAGATTAAAAGTATTTTGTCCCGGGTCAACAACCTCATCTTTTTTGCCAGAGTCCCCAGCCTGATTGCAGTTTAGGAGTACATGCACAGGTTTTATCAAACTGAATTTTAAGAATAAATACTACCTTATTTTAACTGAAATGAAGGAATTACTTTTTCAAATCTCAGAGTTCCTAAATCAGACCAATTTAGGGAAAACTGCTAATAGGTTGCAAAGGGAAAGCATAAAGCCTGAAGACCTATAAGATTACCAAGATGTGCCTTAGGATTTACCCATCTGTATCCTTCCACTAAGTGTTACATGTTAAAACTGTTATATATTTGTGATTTTCAAACCCAGACAATATGCAGATGTTTGGTCTGTGGTGATATCTGTTCCCTGTCTGCTGGGAAAGTCTTTAAGGCTTCTTTGATTTGTTCTTCCTAAATAAAGATTAGATGCTTCACTGGGAGCTCTGAAATCAGTTGCAATTTGCTTAGTTGGATGGCTCTGAAACTCAGAAGTGCAAAAATATGGGCTGTTTTGCTCATATTTTAATATCGCAGTTCAGAAGCTCTTTCTAAATCTTGGACTGATATCCACAGTGCGCCTTAGGAAACTTAACAGACAAAATATTAAGTTCAGCAATTAAGCCTATCAAAGTGAAAAGCCTAAGTTCCTTATATAATTAAATACCTGTAAGCTTGTAGGAAAAGACTGGTTAAATCTTAAAGTCTGCAAACGGAAGCAGAAGTTGAGGAACTTACACTACACCTGGCTCCTGTTTTGGGTTTGTACTTCATACACTTTCCTCCTCCCTGAGATGCCCATAGTAGTTTCCCTATTTGGATACATACATGGTGTACCAGAGGATCTGATACTGCTCATTTAGTCATAATAACTTGTCAGTCAGAGAAACCTATGGTCCTTTTTGAGTAGAAGACTGGTTTAAGCAAATGGTTTAATCACTAAGCTGTTAAGCAAAAGATGATCATCCAGGAAATCAGGGTTACAAAAATACCAGCAAACTTAGCTGTGTTAGAACATGAGCACGTGGAATTAAATTACCCATATTGTTGTAGCAATGCACTTTTTTTTGTCAACATTGTGCCATGACACGGAGCTTTTAAGATGAAATTTGATCAATTTATGCTCTCGCACATTGTGGTACAGTGTAATTGGCCAAAACAGCAAAACACTGCTTGATGATTGAGATGGTCAATTCTGAGAACATGGTTCTAAGTGGTGACATTACATTTATTCCCATTATATTTTCTGTCTCATTCATTGTGCTTGCTGGCTTTTGCACATAGCAGGTTTGCATCTTTTTTTTTATCCTACAGCATTCAGATATATTCATTTCACAACTGACTTCATAGCTAATATATCATATGAATATTTCAAATTGTTTCTTCTATGTCTGTGTGTGTCAAGAATTAATGCCACCTGCCCATGTCCTCAGCCTTTTTGAAGCTGAGTATTACTGTTTGCCTTAAATAATCAAAACAAATTTTATCTGACAGTTTTATTCATTGCTTGTCGGTTTTATGGTGGTCATGAGCTTCTATACATCCCACCAGTTTGAGATATATTCATACATATTATGTTTCATTCCTGGAATGTATTCCTTGAATAAGAAGGTCCCATCTGAAGGCTGGTTGACCTCAAGTGGTGATGCCTCCATGTGCTGAAAAAAGAATAGGAAAAAAATATAAAAAGAAATAAGAGGGTTGCAACTTCACCCATTCATCCTACTGACAAATTCCAGTTACTTTTTCTATCCTTCTCTCTCCATTCATTTCCTGTTTGTGGACAACATATTAAAATAAATATATTTTAATTTTTACAACATATTCAAATAAATTAGACTAATCAGGAATTCTGTCATGTGAGATACTTATCAATAATATGATATGTTATAATACAATAATAGTTCTATCTTTAAATTAATAGCTTCATTAAATACTTACATAGTTATAAGATAGTCTAAACACCATTTGTTTCTGCCTGCAACAATCTTAAGACATTAAGTTGGGATGAAACAAAAATATCCACACTTGTAAATGTTCCATCTAGGAATTTAGTAGAAGTAACTCTGAAAATATATGGACCAGCACAGAGAACAACTTCCCGCGAAAGATTATATTAAACCCTATGGAGGAAAGAAAATTTTTTGTTATATGTGAGGCGCTTAAGAATTTCTGAGAAAAGATTTTTATTTATTTTTTAAAGGAAATTCTATGGAAATTTTCCATAAGGGGCTGATTCATCAAGGATGAGTGATGAAACAAATGCAAACTTTGCAGCAGCTCATGACATTTCCTGACCTTTCACACCTAGAAGTAGGAGGATGTGCAACATGAACTGCAATCACTTCAACAATAGGATTTACCTGACTTGAAATGTACTTCCAGCAGTGGACATGCCCCATGTGCTGCCCTTGCTAAGAAAGAAACTTCCAGCAGAAGCCTGACAGCTCCCATTATGCAGAGTGGGCTGAGATATTAAAGAGTAGACTTGAAAAGATAAAATTAAAAAAAAAAGAAGGAAAAAAAAAGAAGAAAAAGCATCAATCCCATCTTTTCCAGTGCTCTGATAAAGATCCCTGAAAAATATGCTTTAAAGAAGCCAGCCAGCTTTCATCTGAACAGGTCAGGAGGGGAGAGAAACCTTTCCAGCACGCACAAAGAGGGTATAATGTTCAGTTTGGATAGTGCCTTACCTGATGAATTCTGATTGCATCCTCATTTGACTCGTTTAAACTGTTACTAAATGTTCTTTAACACCCAGTGAACTAAACACATTGAGGAGAACTTAGTTTGAAAGCTATTATCGTATTCATTTCTTTTACACTTCTGAGAACATTGCTTATGGCACCTTACGAATTCCTGTGAATTCCCTTTTTAGTACCTTAGATAGAGGGTGTGAAAGAGAATATGATCAAAATTAATGCTGAAACATCTCCATAGGCAAAAAACTGCCTGGAAAATCAGGCCTTAAGGAGAATTCACTCTTCAGCTTTGGCTTTACATTTGTAGCTGAGTGTATTCTAAGTGTTTTATATGGAAAGTAACATAGATATGAGCACTTGGCTTAGCAGTGAATTAGGGAATCCTGCTGTTCTACTACTTTGCACAAAGTATTGGAACAGCAGAAAGATGATACCCAACGTGTAAACAGGAGCACCTCTTTATTAGAAAGAGCCTGTTCTCTCATCGATGGCAGGCCTCAAGGCCTGCAGGTGAAGCCCTAATGATCACATGCTAATGCCTAGATAGTGTTTTAGAAACAACTCAAATTATAACTATTGAAGTAAATTTTTTATTGGTACAAGGTGAAGTCAAGTAATGGTAAAAGTACTGCTGCTGAGAGGAATAACCTAAATGGTTGATACCTGGAACCAGGGGAACCTGGAATTTAGGTATTTGTGGGGTTGATGATGTATCATTCCTGTGTTATATTAATATATGAACATTTTTGACGTAAGAGAGAAGGTCATTCTCTCCATCCTCTGCAGAACTGAAGGGTGAAGGTAGAAAATTGCAACCTCTGAAAGGTTTTGCATAACTAAATCAGTGCTTAAGTGACTAACAAAATTAACTGATTCATATTCCTAATGATCTTAGAACAAATTTTCCTCTTTAATGCATCAGTTTTGACAGCCAGTAGGAGGTGCTAATGTGCAAAATGGATGATATTTCAATTGCTCTACACCCAGATGTAATCTGGGGATTGGCAGTTGTAATTTCCTTGCAATTAGCTTCAAGGTCTTTTAATATTATGAGATCTTCTCTGATGAGTGAAAATTCCAATCAAGAGAGTAGCACAGTTTCATCTGACCCAAGATGGTTCTGAGGATGCTCAGTTATGTGAAAAGTTCTGAGACTTCAAGAAACATGTGTAGAAATGTAACCAAATGTGTATAATTATGCACGTTGCAGATACCTATCACCAAATGCTCTTAACTCCCTGTAGAAAAAGAGGTGAAAGAGAAAAAAAAAAGAGAAACAAAAAAGAAAACCAAAACCAACAACAACAAAAAAAGAACTTTGAGGAATCAGTGCAGCTCATTCCATATAAATATTTCAGAGAGGTCAGATGAATTAGATTAATTACTTGCTAAAAGAGTCCATTCCCCAGTGTTGGCTTTGCTGGGTACTGTAGGAGACCAGCTCTACAAACATTTTAGGTTGAGCGAGATCTATCCTGTGTATGGTGTCTACGTCAGATGTGACCTGATGGATATAACCATCTGCCATCTCTCCTGAGGTTATAGACATAGAAACCCTGGCAAACTGGTGGTTAATGTCAGAGGGAGGAAAAGCATCATGTTCTTTTACTGTCTACACAATACCCAGATGGCATCCATCTGATATCTCCAAGAAACCCCATGATAAACTGCAACATACAAGCAGATTGAAGTAGTAGGCTTGCATAAAATCTTATGTGCATTTAGGAGAAGAATATCTTGGTTTCCTGAAAACAGGCATTATTTTCAAACAGTTCATCACACAATATTCATCATATGCACTTGGTTTGCATGTGCATGTGTTTTTTTCTCTGTTAATCCTGTTGATTGCACTGTATTTTAAAGTCAGATGAAAGGAAGAGCAAGCAAACAGAGTTTTTTCCATTGCTTTGATGTCACTAATGTTCTGTCAACTGGCTTATTAAACCATACACTCTTAGTACTCTAAGCAAAAGCTTGAGTGCTTTACAAGGTGTCTAAAAATATACTGTGATCCTTAAAAGTATGATCATACTTATCGGACAAGACACTAAATAAAAAATGATGCTAAGACCTCTTTTATATTTTATTCACCTCTACATCTAAGTTTAATCAGGGCGGCAGAATTTTCCATGCAGTCATAGTCAGTTAGGGGAATCTTGCGGAGTCTGGAGGTGAGGTTTTTACACTATGTATTTTAAAAACAGTTTAAACAACACCATCCAGCTAATTTCCAGCGTGGAGCAAACTGGAATGAAAATGACACTGAGAGAAGAAATCGCTTGCAGCACTATTTTGTTGCAATGGAATACAACAATCCCACAAAGGAACAAGTGGATCAGTGAGAAGCATTGAACTCACAAGTCTTATGCATAGTGCAAAGAAGCTAAAAATCTGCATTGAATTACACGTCCAGACTGACCTGTTGCTGTGCTGACTGTGGTTCCTTCCTTGCTCTGCAAAGGAAGTTCTTTGCTGCTCCTTTTACCTGAGACTTCCAAAATGTGTTCAATCCCTGCAGAATTCCTGAACTTGTTCCATGAATCTCAAATGAATGGAGAGAGATTGGGTGAAAAATATCACCAGGTGACCAGAGTTTTAGCTCTTACAACTTGTCATCCCTTGACTAGTGAAACACATAAATATTTGTCTTCAGACTCTCTTTTGAAAGAAATGTAATTATCTGGAGCCCTAAGAAACATTTCCAAACTATTTGCTCTTTCCTGGAACCCAAACAGTGAAAATGCAGTATTATTCCCTGAACTTTGACTTAAATTCTCTTTTAAAATAATTGAGTAAAAATTTTAGAAAGGTTTTGTATTGTGTTGAGCCTCTGGCTCAATACGATTAGTTGACATTATCAGTGACTCTCTTTTTGGCTTCAGCGGGACCAGAATGTTATACTTGATTTCTTTTCCAACTAAACAGAAAATGTTTCCTTAGGATTTGCTCTATTACCTTATCTGAGATATGTTTTATTTTTTTTTCCTGCTGAGTAGCTTTCCCCATAAAACTGGGTCACAGGAGTAACAAGAGGTAGCTTCAGAAGACGAGTAGCTCTTGCTTTTTCCCTGCTTTTTGTTTGGTTCTTTAAGCCTCTGTAGAGCTTTTAATCCCAGATCTCTGGATGGGATTCAACAGGCTTAGCAACAAAACATAAAAGCTTACCAAAAGCACCCCAGAAAGAACTGCATTCTGTTTGCCTTTTTCCTACTTGGTATCTTATTCATCCTGCTCTCATATCTATCATTTTTAATTACTTTTCCTCAGTTTCAGAAGCCACATACTGTTGCTTTGCATTTGAAAAAAAAATATCATCTGGCTTGATAAAGCCATGCAGTCATGCTGAATGGGGAATCTGCATTTCTACTTCCAAAGGCAGCCTCCAGGTCAGCACATGAAAACTCTGAGGTCAAAATGTTGTCAGTAATGAGATCTCAGGCATTTCAAAAGTTCACATAGCTCTTTGTACAATGCAGGAGAATCCCTCTGTTTCCTCTGGTGCTGTTTCATGCTAATTTGGAAGCTGCAAACCGGCATGAAACATTTCATGTGAAACATCAGTTCATCTTGGATCCTAATTTATGGCTTTTGCAGAGTGCTGGGGTTGAAGCTGTTGAATTCTTAAGAATGAGAAAAAGAGACTATATATAACTGGACAGCACACCAGAGAATTGGAGAGTGAATTAATTGCAATTATTCCAAATAGATCTTTTATCTGAAGTCAGAGGTAAGTTATTATTTCCCGCTTTATGTTTTTAATATGCACTCCCATTATAAAAGGTGCAGTAAACTAATTTGTTTGAGCAATGACTATTTCCCCTTCTCTTTTCCAAGGATAACCTGCATTGGTAGGAACAAATTAAAAGCCATAAGACTTTGCTGCTTTCTTCTGAAAGTCTCAGGAGTTAGATCCTGACAAACTCATTCAAATTTTGCAATACATATTGCAGGAAGATGGGAACTGAATTAACTTATCACTGTAAATGGACAAAGCTTCACATCCTGCCATAAGTTCTCAAGCAAAATTTGATGCCAGCAGTACAACAGACCTCTAGACCAAGACTACATAGAATCATAAAATCATAGAATGGTTTGGGTTGGAAGGGACTATAAAGATCATCTAGTTCCAACTCCCCTGCCCTGGGCAGGGACACCTCCCACTAGAGCAGGCTGCTCAAAGCCTCATCCCGCCTTGCCTTGAAT
>JAOXNG010000021.1:117156858-117167829 GCA_028566535.1 Scolopax minor | reverse complement strand
ATGGATGAATAGTTGAACTTTTTTCTTCCTCTACTATGGAATCTTAAATTTTAAAATAAACTGTATTTGACCTTAGCATGACTTCTTGATTCCTTCTTGTAAATGGAAGAATCAACAATGATCAAATGAAAAAGGTCAGACAGTGAGAACAGCAAAGCGATTCATGTAACTTTGAATGATTCATGGGACATGATCATTTTTATCATAAAAAAGAGTAAACAAATCAATGTAACATGCCTGTCAGTTTGCTGTCTGAAACGAGTACCCACATCCACAACATGTAACTGGAGGCAAAAAGAGCCTTTTCTCCCAGCATCTCCCTACAGGGAGATACAGGCAACTCCAGAGGGTAAGTTATCACCCACAAGATACACGTTTCCTTCCAGTATGCCTGTCTCTCTTTCTCCAAGACTATTTGAGGAGCTCAGAGTCAGAAGGTTTGTGATTTAGATCCCTCGGTCAAGTGCTGACAAATACCAAGTGCCCCAGCAAAGCAATAGAAGTGAAGTGACTTCCCCGTGTGGCACTTGGGCAGCCAAAAATAATTGTAAGCACTTCATTTGCAGAATGAAAATGGTGGGTAATGGATGGGGGCTTTAATCAACTATTTCAGCTCACAGATATCCCAAACCCAAACTGGGTGAACTGAGCCAGTAGAGTTCACCCTGCAACCTGTCCCTCAATTTCATGGTAGTATAAAAAGAAATATAAATATCTATCAGAAGAAGGGTGGCTGGAGGAGGGAGGGAAGGGGAGGAAAGTAGGTGGAGAGGCCCAAAGAGAGCTGCAAGAGGGTTGAGATAATGAAGATGTGACATATATAGGCAAATGTGCCAAGGACTTGTCAGGTTGCCCTCGCCCAGAAAGAGAACCTACAGTGATCTGAAGGAGCAGGAGAAGGAAGTGACCTGAGGGAGCTAGAAAGAGCTGAGGAGGCTGGGAGCCCTTAGGGACTAGAAAGGATGAGTGCCTAGGGAGAGAGTCCGGGGTTGCCAAAATGTCTCATTACTTCTGTCCAGAGACATGATGACACTCGGAAAAGGCTGGTGGAGAATTTTGTAATTAGCCTTTTTTCCCCCCTCTGTTTTTCCTTAGGGGGAGGAGGAGAAGATGAGGAAATGAAGGGAAGGAAATAAAATTCAACCTGTTCTTTTTAGTTTATGTACCAGCCCTTGCTTAGAGCTGTGCCTTAAGGCACAATATGGCCCATACTGATTATTATAACAATTTTAAGCTTATTCCCACTTCCAGAAAATTGATACACTTATACATGTGCATACATATTAGACATGATAGTGAGTATATTTTTTTTAAGGAATGCAGAGAAATAGCTACTGCAAACACCATCAGTTACTCATCACTGCATAAGCCAGCAAAGGTGGCCGTATTAGCCTCAGCCAGGACCATGTGTCCACCTACCTGCCCAACAGTATAGAGACATAGTCTCTGCCTTTGGTCCTTTGGTAGTGGCTGAGGTTCACAATCTAAAGCCTCGCTTCCTTGAAACCTAAGTCAATCATTTGGTTGGTGGCAGAGAAAAGAAAAAGATGGAAACCTCTTTGGATGACCCTTAAATATTGCATACACACCTTTTTTTTTTTTTTTTTTAAACTGAGAGAAAATAATTTTCATTGTGTCTGTATTTTATCATGCATAGAAGCATTCATCTGCTCAGTACTGTAGAGAAAGCATGAAGAAAACAGGCCTTCAACCTATTTTCTCCTGACAATTCCAGCTGCCCTAAGAGAGGAAAACAAGCATGGCATCATAGTTTACCAACAGGTTGTATGTTCACTGGTAAAGGAAGGACCCACTTGCAGTGGTCTGATTTCATCTCAACTTTGCACTGTCATGTGGTGGCATAAAAAAAGGTCCAGGGTAAAAATAAGAGATTAATAGAATCATAGAATCATAGAACTGTTAGAATTGAAAGGGACCTTAAAGATCAGCTAGTTCCAACCCCTCTGCCATGGGCAGGGACATCTTAAATACCTCTCTTTGACAAGATGCCTCTTCAGCAAGGCTTTATATTCTTTCCCCAAGCAGGTGACTTCATGAGAGAGGCTACTGCTACAGTCATTGGTCTCTATAAGACATTCCTGTCTTCGGGAGACTGTCGGTAGCTGACAAAGCATAGAGAAGCAGCCTTAGCTGGAGCTACAGTATTGATTTGGGGATTACAGTGTGTTTGGCACCTCCCTATCCTTTGCAAATAAGTGCTTTTCTGCACAGCAGAGGGCGCACAAGTAGAAACGATCTGAAAGTCATGCATCCAGATGCACTTCCAGGAACCGGGAGCTGAAGCATCTTCATGACGCCATAACTCCTACTTCTTCAGCAGTCATGAGGAGCTCCTCGCCTACAGTCATGGCATCACTTTTTGATTGCTTGGCAATTTCTTGCCTTTTGTAAGAGACAGCAGCTTCCAAACTCTAATATTGCCTATCAGAATGTTTAGTCCCTAATTTGGGAAAGCAAGCTATAAACATCTCACCTTCTTAAAAAGATACTCAATCCTTAATCCCCAGGTCACTGCACATGAAATCACACTTGCTGACATAGCCCCCAAAACTATATTGTGTCAACCAAGAAGCTGCTGATGCCGTCTGGGGACAGGAAATGGATTACATGGTCTCTTGAGATGTCTCCCAGCCTTGTTTTCTACACTTTTATGAAAGGAGCAGCAGGAGATGGCTTCATTCAGTTCCACCACATGGGATCTTCCCTCATCAGGTTTCTCTGGAGCCAAGGTGCAGCGTAAAGCTGTCATTCCTTTGGGTAATACACAGGGGGAAGGGACAAGGCAAACACCATCTGCTCTTTCTCCTTGGCACTGCATCTTCACAGGCTCTGGGAGGTGCATTCGTACCTCCATGTGGAGTTAAATCAAGATCTCACTCATCAAAGATATTGTAATAGTCGGCCAGAAATCTAATATAAATGTCAAGCAGTTGTTCTCTGAAATATCATAGGCGTTGTTTGCCATATTGCTGCCTTTACCTTTCTCATGTGAATTTAGTTAGAACTGGTAAAAAAGTGTTCCAAAAGAACATGGGAGAATGCTGACTGGTCAAAATGAAACTTTCTTTGAGAACACAACAATTTTGTCAAAATTTTCAGGGGAAAGTATTCAAATATTCAGTTTAATGAAAAAAGGTCAGGGTCCTACATTTCCACTTTGTTATATATTAAAGATAACATCGTGCAAGCATACATAGAAAAAAATGCAATATAAATGCCAAAACAACAGGATTGGCATGAAGACCTTACACATTCTCTAAAGAAAATATTAAAAGATATATTTTGCTTTAAAACCCAGCAAATTTTGGAATCCCCGAATTTCTCACACAATAAGAAAGAATATCAAATTTTGTCCAGAAAATGATGAAGCTCTATGTATCAGACTGAAATTCTGCAGAGGTAAAGTGTGGCTGTGAAGGTCATCTGCATTTTTCTCAGCATTAAGCTAGAGAAATCCTTCTATAACTTGGTAAATTCTTCACACTTACACTATAGGCGCATAAAACAAGACTTCAGACCCAAGCCCTATATTTGTCTATTCATGTGAATAGCTGAAATCTGGGAAGGGATTATGCGATTAGGGTATTTCTCAGATTATTTAAACATTTCTGAAGCTCACTGAATTCCACTTTTGTGCATGCTCAGAGATGTTCCTGTCTGATTGCTTTGATACCACCCTCACAGTAACATCCCCTGAGGCAGTTGAACTGGCAGATGTTTTCAGATTACCAGTTTACCAGCTCAGACACACACTTCATTAAGAGGAGATACAGACACTTTCTATTGAGAAGAGTGACAATGTCCTGATCTTTCATATTATAACCCAATGGTTAGAGCACAGACACATGTGGGAAACAGGGCCACCTTCCTTCTCAAGATGAAAATTCATTTGCTCTTCAGTCAGAAGAGAAGCCATGGCATCTGGTGGGCTCAAGCTGCTGCTGCCTGAGCTCATTTTTTTAAATTTCAGATGGTGACTTTTGCAAAAAAGCAATTCTCTGGAGAAGACTGTGAGCTGAAAAAGAACATGTTTGATTCCAGCTCTGCCCATCTCTGGAGATCAGCAGGATGTGAGAAATACCACAGCTAACCAGCTCCTCACCAAGAGATAATCCTTATGTTTAGATTTTCATGCCTGAGGTGCACAATCTCCCCATGTCAATATACAGGGAACTTCAGCATACGGGACACAGTTATGGAGCGTGTTGCATGTTAAGAACCATTAAGGCAGGTGTCCATGCTGTACTGGACATAACCATTCTCCAGGTGCTCTTCTGCTCACACTACCTATAGTGATACAAGAAACCCATCAGATTGGTTGCATGATTAAAATGAAATTTAACCTCAATGCTAGTTCAGAGTACTTTGCTTTTTGTGGTGGTTACCTTTAGAGAAGTGAAGCTATTTCTCCAGCCATACTGCCTATATTCTGTGGTACTGAAAACTTCAGTAGAGTTTCTCTCCTCATTTACATTGTATTGTAGGAGTTTAAAGCCTCTTTGAAGAAGTGAGGCTAGAGAAAGGATTTGGAAGATGAGAGAATGGACAAGAGAGTATATCAGCCCTTTCATTCTTTAGATTTGAAGGGCAAGTGAGATCAGTATTCAGTAGAGCCAAAATACAGTCACTGTTTTTGGAACCACTTATAAATTAGGAAGCATACAGAGAATTCCCCCCTCCAGTGACTAAAGACAGACTTCAGGGGCCTGATATTAAACTGGGGTAAATTATCTTAGTTTCTCTGACACCAATGAAGCCTTGGCAGTTTACACAAGCTGCTCACAGATGTCTGTCGCTTGCAAACACTGCCATTGTAAGCCAAATTTTAACGGGTGACCTATTGATTAAAGGCTTATGTGTTTCTACTGTCCTGTTCCTAATCCCTCTATCAAAACTGTTTTGAAGAGAGTACTTCTTGAAGCATGCAATGTTAGTTCCCAATAAAAAGAAGGCCAGTCTTTAAAAAGGAGCTCTTAGTGATTCAGTAAAGATTTCTATTTCAGCAATTTTGCTTGATTAAACTTCTTTGGGTCTTACCAAAACATAAGTTACAGTAGATCATGACAGCAATGCTGAGGACTAGCTTGGAAATTGTGTCAGATCTTTGACCAGAAAGATCCTGAATTGGTTTCACTTCTATTAAACTAACGGATAGGGCTTTGTGTCTGCAGGAGACGTTTTGTTCCTCTTGACGTTGCATGTTGCAGCACCCCTGCTGAGGCATTCTGTCCCCTTTTATTGTTTACAGTTTACATGTTGCTACTGGGCTGTCAGTTGGAAGCATGGGGTGGGTTAGACTGTATTGTCATGCAAATGACATCCAGATTTACATATTACCCCAGACTAATATTCATTGTGATGTCTCAATAAGGTTGTCTTTGATGGATAATAATTTTTCCAAGACTACAGTCTTCTTTGAAAGTGCAAATTAAACAGAAGCCCCATTAATAGGATTTCAATAGTCTTTAAATGCCGTCAACTGTTCAACTGCATTGTGGTGTTTCAGGGTCAGATTCTGCCATCCAGACTTATGTTGGTGATTAGTGACTGCTCTGCAAATAACCTACTTACAGATAAAAAAACAAAAATATATTACTCAGAGCCAACCCAGGTGCTAGAACCTGACCTTACTACAAAAAACAAAACACTGGAGAAGTACAGTTTTGATGAGTTTTTCAGACAGTGCAAGTATGTAGTTCAAGAAATAAGGGATTTTAAGGTAATATGCTCAGATGTAGTTGTCTACACTGTAGATGCACTTAAGAGAGGTGGACCTCATCTATGATACCCTTGCAGATCTTCAGCCTGGCAGCATTCTTTCTACTTAAAAAAGTGAATCCTAAATTTCTTCCTTGGAGCCAGAGCTGTTGCAGAACTCTTCTGCAAATGTAGGTCTTTCCCAGATACCATATAAGATTTTGCAATCTGTGTCTTTCAGTCTTCCAGGACCTTCAGCTCTAGCAGTTTCCTGGACTCTTCAAGGAATCCTATATAGAAACAACCCTGTCCAGCTGAGTTATTCACCATTTCCCAACATCCAATGACTACTAACTTTCCAATACTTTGTTCCTACTTAGTATGTATGTGGGATAGTGTGGATTCTTTAGAATTTAAACATCTAACCTAGTACCTAACAAACATTTAGTATCACTCCTAGACCAATTAAAGGTAGTTCATTTGCCTCCATCAAGGTGAGACAAATTCTATTCTGTTAATACTCATCCCTCTTCTTTGGCAAGAAACTTAATTTTTAGGTAGCAAATATCTAACTAAATAACTAAAGTATATCAATGTATGCTATAATGTTAATAGGTATAGTTATTCTCCTACTTAAATCCTTATACTGGTTAAGAGGTAATCCCTATTTCTTTGCTCTTTGCTCCTGAGAAACCTTAGAAATTAGCTGTTATCTGAGAGAACCATATTATGGTTCCTGAGAGCTAAATGAGATACACTGCACTGCCTCTAGCCTAGCTGAGAAATACCGATTTCTCTGAGAAGATTAAGGATGTTATATGCTTTTTTTTTCCCCTGTGCAGCATCAATAACTGCCTGCTAGATGGAATCCTGCCCTTGTGGAAGAGAGAGGTGAAGTTATTCTGGATTTGCAGAACATAAAGATTTCAACTATTAATTGCTCAGTGATGAACTGAGAAAACAGGAACAGAGAATTCTGGGTACACATAACTGGTGAAAAAACCAAGGAAAACATACAGCCTTTGATATAGCTTTATCAATTACAATGCTAACTTATTATTTTCCTTGGCTTCATTAATCTATAACTAATTTGAGTGGGTTCCAACCTTGCTATCTCTCATTCCCAATTAACCCAGTGGCAATTATTACTGACTTTAGTCTTTAATATCTAAGAACTCTCTTTTACCTCTTGAAAGAAGCTTTTGAAATCTGAAAATGCCAAACCAGCTAATGTTTTATTTAAGCATCGAAAATGAACTTTAGGTTATTCCCCTTGCCATAGGTTAACTAATTATTTATGAAAAAGGGAATGAAAGAAAAGAGAGAAAAAAAGAAGAAAAGTGAGACTAAGATCCAAAATCATCTCAGTTGTGCACCCAAACTTGTATGTTAAAAAGTTTCTTTCCATTGCCCTTTCCATGGGCATTCCATGTACTTTCAATAACTGTCACTGTTAGTTTTGATCAATATAGCTACACTTATATTAATAAATTTACATCTATTCTAGTAAAAGTATCATTCTCTGTCTTGAAGAGTGGTTGATAGATTCTAGCCATGTCCCTGAAATAAAACAAAGTGTCTGGCTGTAAACAGCTTACTGCCTATAATGGAACGGATCCTTTATAATCCCCAGCACTCTGGTGAATTTTCCAGGTCAGTGCCATTTGGTCCAGGCCAAGAGTGTGCCAGGGTCTGTGTTAACAGATTGTGTACCAACAATCACATTTCAGTGCTCATTCCCAAGACCTAGCAGTGTTTAGTTACTTTCAAAGTCATAACCAATGTATCTGATGCTGATGTAACAGTGAATTTAAAATTTGGCCTGATTTCTTTTGGAACATCAGTGAAATTCCCATTGATTTAAAAGTTGGGATTACTCCCTACATTTCTTATTAAGGCATAATATTGTTTCATAATATAAACAATTTGACTGAAGCAAATGGCATATTTGTAGTCTAAATCTGCAATCAACCAGGCTCAGGGTGTCCAGGTGAGGGCAAAGGTCTGTGTTTTATATGCAGTGCAGCAAAAATATCACTTACATGCTGAAGGCTAGGAGAGATGGAATTTCCTGAAGTTCTTGCAAGGGAACACATATTTATTCGGGCTAGAATATGAATGGAAAACCTTAATTTCATATATATTTAGATCTAACGTGACTTGAACAGGTAACATACCTTACTTTCCTTCTTTTTTTAGGGTCCTTGTCAAGTCAATGCAGTGGTGTAAAGGCATTTGGACTGCTGACTGTTGTTTTGGGGATGCCATGAGCAATAGTTGTGAAAAGAAGTACAATATAGGGAAGACTGTTACTGTGAAAAAGGAGAGACAAAACATCCCAAACAGCAGCCAAAAAACAACCTAATTTGTGTTCTCCCATGAAAATGAAAATTAAAAGTAATCAATTTGGTAATATAAAAGCAGAAACTCAGTAAAAAGAGAGGTTGAACTCAGCATAAAAGGCGGAAAAATGAAGACTAAGGAACCTTTGAGGGAGACAGAGGAATCCTCTATCTTCTGGCTCACCTCCTGGTCAGAAAAAATGAGAGCAAAGAGATATTCATCCCATTGAAACTGGGTATCATTTTATCATTCCATTTTATTTAATAATGCAATAAAATTGTGCAAGTCTACTTGCTGGTATAACAATTTAATGTATACCTGTCGAAGACATTAGTGTCTTCAGTTGTTTGTTGCCATCAAATGGGGATTAATGTCACCACACATCTGCTGCCAGAAGGCAGCAGAAATATATATGTTAATATATCCTAATCTATGTCATAGCAAAGCCAGGAAAATGAACTAAAAAGCATTTTTGTCACAATTTGAATGGAAAGCAACTTATGGCAACTTTGAATGGAAGGCACTGAAGCAGCTGAGGAGCGTTCATCAGTCCTTTCTACTAACTGCAAGTAGGAGAATTAACATCCAATTATGATCACTGATGCAACAGCCTATAGGTGACAAGCCTTAAAATTGCATTTATTATACACAAAGTGAACACAAGCCTAGGTCTGAATGTGAAAGCCTACGTGGTTTATGAAGATTAGTTTTCCTCCTCTAGGATCATGGCCATTTCCATATATATGTAGGAAGAGAGATTTAAAATGTGAGTAACTTGATGGCAGAAAAAAATAATTCAAATGTATAGAAGTGGATCACAGGAGTGTATCTATATTTAATCACCACTTTAAAGGAAAAAATAATCACATATCTTTCTGACTTAACCGTTTCAACATTTGCACTACAGTGAATGATATACAAGTGTTATAGAAATCAACAGAATACGATTTAAAGAAACAGAAGTGTCTCAGACATATCAGGTGTTGCAATCAAATGATCCATGGAAAGAATCTGTTTTACTCTTGTCATGTAGTGGGACTGCACTTAGATCATGAGGAAAAGACTATGAAAATTTATTTCAGCAAGAAACTGACATTCATCTCTTTTGAAGGGGATGTGACTGAGGTATCTAGCTGTCACAGGCTACTTTTTTCCATAAGAAAAGGGGAATCAGAAAGGGGATCCATGGTCTAGTTTGGGGGGCAGAGGAACAGAATATTACTCTTTGTACTGTTTTCCTAACAGTGTTACTTGCAGGACTTTGAAGACTTGTTTCAATGAGCTAAATTCGAGTCACTTCTGGCAGTTTTAGTGCTACTTGGCTACGGGCCATCAATAAGTCTTTAAATACTAGAAAGTAATAAGTACACAGGCTAAAATGGATTTAAGATATATATAAGCACCATACAAGCATCACCTATATTTTCAATTCTTTCATCTTCTAGGTGATGTTAGGTAGGAACATCTGGAATCCCAACATATACTGATTTGAGTCCACTCCCCTTGCAATTTAACTATATATGGCCCCTTGAAAGAAACAGAAATCCATAACTGTTGGGAAAAAGCCAATACACTGTGTTCTGGAATAAATTTAGGTGGCAATTTCAAAACATTGGTTGAATTTTTTCTTAAGAATCAAGTTCTTTCTACAAGGAGAACATAATTATTCAGGAAATAATTTCCCTAGGGAAAGTTATTCAAGACAATTGTTCAACCCAAACCCTTTCCATTTCATTTATCTTCTTTTAAAGTATGAAATATATCTTGGGAAACAAATGTTAACTGTCAATGTCAGGAGGAGAGAGGGACAAGCAGAGAGCCAAGCAAAGCCTCTTCAGAGAGAGTTTCAAAGTGATGTGTTCTCTCCCTAGAGTAGCTCTCTGGATCTGAGTCCCCGTCTTGTGCTGCTCCCACTAACTAGGTGTAAACTGTATTTCAAGCTCAGAGAGCTAGCAGAACCATGTGGACACCTGTAGACATGCTACAGGCATCCTGCAGGCAGCAATCCACAACATTAGAGCTGGGTCAGACAGCGTGCTCTGTCTGACGTGGCTTCCTGCCTTCCACCCTCAGGCAAACCTCTGAAATTCCTTCTCTCTCAGGGGTTGAGGCACCTGAACCAGGTAAAGTGCGGGGAGAGGAAAGCAGGAGATCATCTGACTGGGGAGAAGCCACAGAGTTAAGTTGTGAACAGGGAGGTGTGCATGAAAGGAGATACCTGGAGGACAAGGTCCCACCAGGTTCCAACTCTTCTCAGCTTGCAACACATGGCGATGGCCTCTGCCTTCGATCCCTGACCCTAAAAACCAGATGCTCCTTCTCAGATCACCAGTCAAGCTGACTTGCTGCCATCTAACACATCAGCCATGGAGCAAAAGAGACATGTTAGTGCTGTGATGCAAATAAGCAGTAAAGAAAATATTCTTCAGGAAATTGTGTGAGAAATCAGAAGTTTGAGTAAGGTTAGAACAGATATAAATATCAAAAGTGTAGCAGCTGAATCACTTTTCCCTTCATAACAAATAATGTGGAAAAATGAGAACAATATGAGACTACATCAAAATCATTTTTTCAACATCTTTCAGTAGAAAACAGTATTTGTACTTTCTCTTTTTGATTAGGTGGAAATAATCCTTTAAATGTATTAATTTAGATTATTTCATCCCGAACATACACATATAAATATACATATACACACTTTCTAATGTTTTCTCCTTTTGTATCCCAGAAGATAAGCAGATACATTTTGATGTCTACATTTTATACATGTATACATCTATATATGTTGCTTTAATATTGATATTATCAAATGAAAAGTTCTAGTTGCTCAGAAAATCTTCTCTTGCATAGTTCACATTTTATGTACTATTTTTTGTGATTTTTATTTCAGAATGTCTTAGCAATGTAATC
>JAOXNG010000021.1:117134231-117145700 GCA_028566535.1 Scolopax minor | reverse complement strand
GCTCGGGGATATGGATTAGTGTTGGGTTGGTAGTTGTTTTGGGAGTGCTGTGTGGTTTGTGTGGGTTTTTTTTCTTTTTTTGTGTTTTAGTTTGGTTTGGTTTTTTTCATTGTCTGGACTAGATGATCTTAAAAGGTCCCTTCCAGTCTAGGTGATTCTGTGATTCTGTGAATGTTTACCATCATAGAAAGGAGAAATTGTGAAGTCATCATTCATTTTGATTAAACGCAGAGCATTTTCCTACCTTCTCAGTCACAGGAGGGGAATTCAGAGTCTCCTGAGATAACCAGTTTTTTTCTGGAAACAGTTTTAGCCATGAGGAACTTGACATACATTACATGATCCTTCATAATTTGGGGACCTGCCCCAGCCTAAGAGTGCACTTCAAATACCATGAACAGATTTAACAACTCTGAGACATTTCCCAGAATGCCCTATTTTCCTCAGACTAGCATTCCAGCCTAGACATCTTTAATGAAGGGCCCTGAACTTTGGATTTTGCTTCCCCCACTTGGCCCAAACCAGTTTTTAATCTACCAATTTGCAGGGGGCTGTATGAAGCTCATCTATGTTCTCAGGTTTTAGCCTGAGGGGCTGGTGGTAAGAAACATGTCTAGCTTATCCTAAGAGAGTCTATTTAAGGCAGACATTAGTCAGCATGTTTGCATTTTGTATTTAAATTATGTAAATGTGTTCAGAGAATGATGGGGGCCTATCTGACAAACCTAAAAATGAGTAAATAAAAATAAGTGAAGCGTAGTGGCGTGAAAATAGAAAAAAAAAATGAAAATGACTTTTCAGGGGCTTTATACACACACAAAAAGACAAAACCACAAACCCAACCAGTTGGGGAAGGACAAAGGTCACAAATGAATCCTAGGCTGGATGAAGAGGGAGATTTCTCATCTGTAGCCTGTTTTACTCATCCTGGAGCCTAAGGCACCCAGGAATACAACAACCACAGGGAACATCCTCCCTCAAGGAAACAGCAAGAGGAGTAAATGCTCTAACTGCTACCAAGGGCATTTATATGTCTGTTTTCTCAGTGGAGAATTTTAGACATTGGTTTTTTTTCTCCAGATAGGAAACTATGAGAATATGTGTCATGGCCCACAATGTGGGAGATGCAGCAGTAGCAAGGCAGCACAACTGAGTTCAAGTTTCAGGAAAGTTTGGGACACCTCTCCCAGTGTTGGCTTTTGGTCTTATTTCACCTGCCTGTGGCCAAATACTGTCTAATGTGTAAATCTTGATATACATTAAGGAAAATGTGATGGTTGGGATGACCTTGATTTCCAAGAGGAGTCATTTGCCTCAAGCTCCTAACATCAGATAATCATTTTTGTATTTGAGATGATCCAAGAGTACTTGAAAGTGATACTTGGGGCTAAAATAAAGGGGTTTGATTATTTCCTCCTCTCTCAAGTGTTAAATAACTTTTTGACAGGAGTAAAGCTACATCTGAAGACTCTCATTGAATCCAAATTTACACAGAGAAATTTTAAATGAGAAAATATTTGGGGGTTTGCAACGAAAAATTGGGAAAAAAGTTAAATTCAGAAAAAGCAAACCAAAATTCGTTGTTTTGTTGTTTGTTTTAATTTTTTTATAAAGACAATTAGAATGAAAAATATTATTGAAAAAATTGTCACCGAAAAAATGAATTGGACCCTAACTAGCTAGCAGATTCGTTTTGCAATGACTACTTTTTCAGAATTTTGCAAAAGTTTTCAGGTGTCTAATAAAAATAGCTAGATATATTTTTGAAGCTCTTTGATATCCATTATTCCCTGCTTTTATGTATTCACTGATTTCAGTCAGAAATTAAACAAACAAATGCAACACAACAAACAGAACTGTCCTGGTGACTCACGCCTTACATCAGGAACACTGGAGAATCCAAAGAAGATTTCATGAAGAAGGCAGATTTTGTTTTTTAATTTTAATGTTCCTGGTTTCTAATCATGAAAGGCTAGACTCTACTAAGTGGCTTTTTACTCATTTTAATATTGCTCTGTCATTATAATTATTTGCATATATTTGCATAAGAACATCCCAGGATCTTCTGTATTAGCTCATAAATTATATACACTATATATCTAGCAGAACCACTCAACAACAACTGACTCATTCCCATGAGTAATCCAGCATCTAACTTCTCTCTTTCCTAGCAGCTCCAGTGAACTACAGACAGTGAAAAATAATTGTTAAAATAAGCAAAGTAAACAGGTAACAAAGTCTATTTGTGATTTTACCATTTTATAATGGTCTTCATACTTACTACTTGAATGCAAGGACAAGATAAGAACGAAAATGTCTATATTTTATGACCTGAGTGTAAACAGTCAAATGTAATCAGATTGAAGCTGAGAAAGAGAGTATGGATTTAAGCCCCAAGTTTTACACCTACAGGACTCTCAGTCCAGTGTTGTCATCAATCAGTGTATTATTTTCGTGCATAACATTTGTGATATTTCACATTACAGGTTCAATACAGGGCAAGAAATCTTTTTCTTTTTTTAAAATTACATCTAAGACCACTTGCAAAAAAAGCATTTCTGCCCTAAAGGTGCTTTCGCTCTTTTTGTAAAATTGAACAAGAGAAATGCAAAATAGGGTTCTGAAGGTGAGTGAAACAGAGTGAGCATCAATATGAAGATCATAAGTAATTTGCAAGGGTATTACCTCAAACTCAGCATTTTGTTTGCACTTGACTGTGAGGATGCTCTGATAATTGAGGAAGTTAAAAAGTTTTGCTAGATTTTCAAGGAAACTGTCCTATTATATTAATTATTAATTTTGACAAAAACCAACAGTTATGCAGTTTACATGCTATATATCACAGATATTATAGTATCAGGCTTCCATAAAGTTTTTATGTTACAGAAATAATCTCTGGATTTTGGGGTCTGTAAGAAGGGAAAGTTGTTTTTTTCCCCATATATTGTGTCTTCATGCCCTTTTTGAAAGTACATCTTAAGCACTGGCAAAAAATGCTTTTGTACTTTGGGGATTTTTTCACTTGTGCTGAAATGGGATAAATCCCCCAAATCTCATAGGTCTTTGTCTACTAAAACTTTTAATTAAAAATAAATTTGAGTTATTTAAAATATTTCATTTAAGTAATTTGACATTAAAAAGAAAAATTATCATTGAACATTCCTGAATTAGTGCCTTCCAATGAAAAGTGATTTTGAGATAAAAGTTCTGTTTATATAAAAATGTTTCCACAATTTCAGGTCTTCTTTTTAAAATTTAATTAAAATGGAAAAGCCATTAAATCTACTTTCCCCAGCAACACTGTTTTTCATTACATTACTTAGGATTTCCCCACAAAACATGATAGAGCTTCTTAGCAGTGTTATTTCTTGTGTAATGAAAGAATTATGCTTAGTTACTATCTAAAAAAAATGACGGCTGATGTTTTAAAGTTCCTTTTGTTTCTAGCAGCCAAGGTTTTAGAAGACTCTTACTGATGTGGGAGTCTGCTCCTTTAAAAAGAGGAGGCTTGCTTCAGAAAACTGTCTAAAAGTCAAGTATTAGAAGTTGTCCAGAGTGGAAGCAAATATATTTACCTAATATTTAAAAAATACTATGTAACCAACTCAAAAACATTTTTTGCCTGTTTTCAACAATTTTTCTGGAAAATCCTCATCTTAATTTGATACAACTACCCTGAATTTAAACACATGCTTTTGGGGTAGGTGACGCAGAGAGGTAAGCAGTAGTTCTTTGAGCATGAAATTCTTAAATATAAAAAGTGAGGGTAGATATATTGTAATTATAGTGTCTCTGACTACATTTATAACACTGTTTTTCTCTTGCTAGAATCTCAAGTATCACAATGCTAGCTGTTGCTATTCTCTACATAATTTTTTAACATACTTGCTTGAGTCCCAGAGAATATAAAAAAAGTGAAAGAGTAGAAAAGAGAGAAGCAAAACAACTTAAGAATATTGCTTTCAAATCTAACAGGTTTTCAGAAGGAGAAAGGTGAAAAACTGCTTCATTTATAACTTTGCTGACATTCTGCTTTTCTGAAAATACTTAGACTTTTTTAACACAACAGAATATTTCTATTGACTCTTGTTTTTGTTGTTCTGTTTTCCTTTTTCACCTCATGTAAAGAATTTGCTGTTGTTTTTTTTTTTTTTTTCTGGGAAGAGCCAAGAAAAATATGAATGTATGGGAAAAGGAGTGTCAGACTATTATACAGACAAGAGCTTTTCCCTGGGGCCAAAAAACCCCACCTCCCCAAAAAAGCCCAGAAAACACTTGAAGAAAAATATAACATTCCTAAAATTCTTGAGGGGCAAGGAGAAAATGAAGAAATGATTGTTCCTTGTCTCTCCCAACATAAGGGGGCATCAAATGTAATTATCAGGTAGCATGGTCAAAACAAAGAAGAAAGGTATTTATTTACACAATGCATAGTTAGTCTGAGCAGCTTTTGCCACAGGGTACTGCAGATGCAAAAAGTATATACGAGTTCCTAACAAACTATACAGCTTGAATTTGGAAAAAAAAATAAAATAGGTAAAAAGCCCACTGTCCCTCAGGGACAAGAATACAAAGACCCCATCATTTTGTTGTAGCTGGGATTTGAACCTTGATTGTGGACTGTTTCTGGCTTTCCCCAATATTAAAGGGAAAAAAGGGGATGATCCGTTTCCACCCATGATTTTAGAAAACTGACAGTGGCTCTTGAATTTCTTTTTGCTTTTATCTTTGATCTTCAGGAAGAGCTTTGATCTACACTTTTTACCTTTTGATGTCACTGGTGTAAGGAGGGGAAAAAAAAGAAGGCAGGATATTCAATATGTACAAATGGGTGTACCTCCTAAAAGGAGTTACAGATTGGTTTTTATAACTAAGAATCTAGGTCAACACACAGAAATTTAGTTGAAGAGGGTGGAATTTAACTCCCTTAATTTTATCTTTTTATGAGAAATTAGATGTCTGCAACAAGCGTTTTTAGTTGAACTTATTACTGATTTATATTAAATTTCTACTTTAGAAGAAGACAAATCACAGCCTGATTCTACAGAAAAGTTCAGGATGTATATTTGGCAAATTTAATTCCCTTTAAGAATTTGTAACCTTGAACTTTTGGCAAATATGTACCTAATAGTTGCTCGGTCTTTCTGTTTCCACTTTCTCTTTAAGTGTTCATTGTTCTAATAAAGATCTCAAAGAATATCCTTTGTTTATCAAAATTAGTAGAGATAAATTTTACCACAGTGCCATAGCATTCATTATTCAAAAAAATAATTTCTCCACCCATAACAAAAAAATAGTGGAAAATAAGTGTTCTGTCGCACAATCTATAATTTTAGTTCTGAGACAGGGAAAGAAGAAAAAAAAACCTGGATTGTAAAGTTTGTTACATAATTTCATCTGAGTTGAGTTAACAGACTAAATCTGTTTTTTGCCTCTTGCAGAAAGCTGGAGCTGCAAAGGGGCTATTTTGATGAGTTTTCTTCATAGCCACTTGGAATCTACTTTTCACTGAAATCTGTCAACTTGAATGACAGGAAGGAATTGGGCTTTTTCCCCCCTTATCTTAAAAGTACAACCTATCAAAAAATATTTGCCTGTCTTATATCCTTGGGTGGTAACAATTCAATTTGTGCTCTTAGGTACTGCATAGACCTTCAAGAATCCTCATATCATTTATGAAAAGTAATGAAAATAAATGGGTCTTTTGTCAACAGACACAATCTCAATATGCAAAAGCTCATCCCCCAGTGTAAAACATGTAGGCATCTGCAAATAGAAGGATATATCATCACAACTGTAACATCATTACAACATTAGATCCAACCTGTGAGATTTGACTAAATCCTTTTCTAAATTTTGGAGGAAGTCAAGTGTCGCACTTGATGACATGCCTTGATTGATGAACCAAAGAGTTGGTAAACACAGATCAATTTGACTACAGATAACCTAGAACAGCTGGACCACTGCCACACTGAGTGGGCTTGTGGCGTCTTCCCTGAGGCTAATTACAATATTCTGGCTACATCCACAGTACTAAACTGTCTTACTCTACAACACAGGTGAGAACATCCTAAATGCTTCTTGGAAATGATCACTGTCCAAGCTAATACCTGAACAGTGTCTACAAAAATGCCTGGAAGTAGTTAGATCGAACTATGAATTCACTAGTGATTTTCTAGTAATGTAAGGGTGCAGAAAATCAAATTTCAGTGCTGATGTTATCTGACACAACCTAATTATGCAACAAGAAAGATATTTGAATGCTGAAGTTGGTCAATGATCAGATTTTTCTGTATGTTTGGTTGTATTTAACCTTTAAGAGGGCATAGGACATAACAGAGTGTGCAATAACATAAAGTATCACTACACTATATATACTGAACTTGAAAATTACTGTATTGGGATATCAGGGCTTTTTCTACATAATTTATATGCTGTTGATACAAACAGCTGCATTAAATTTCCTACCAAACTCATCAGGAAAAACATAAAGGAATGAGTAAAGAAACCACCACCACCAAAAGCCTAACAGTGCTATGACTTTTTGTAAAATGTTCCTGAGTGAAAAAATGTTCTTTGCTTTATGGGGTAACTGTTTATAATGCCAACTTAGAGACATATTACAAATTCAGACATTCAGGGGGCTTTTCTAATCCTCAATCGCAGTTTGTCAGTGCTTCAGGAATATTCCCTTGCTCCAATTGTTCATCCTCAGGAGGAGCTGGATTAGTAACATCAGAGTCTGCAGATGCGTATTGTTTCCCATTAGTCTCAGCTTGAGCCTGGTGTTATGTCCTTTTCATCAGGAACCTCCAACTCTAAGTCAGTGAACCAAGACTAATGATCCTAGCCTTCCTGGGAGACATCAGAGTCTGTGTACGTAATGTCCAGAGCTTTCACTTCTGCTGCTGTTAGCCATTTAATGTGCTACTTAAGCCTCAGACCACTTACTCCCGTTGCATAAACTACAGCCTCCTTAACTTAAAGTTGTTTTTCTTCTCAGAAAACAAAGTAACTTTTTCATATAATAGTAATTTTCAGAGGCTACGTTGGAAGGCTATCAACATTTCCTCCCCACCCCCTCGGTGGCCTTTTATCTCTAAAGCATTCGTTTTTTCCACTATCCCTTTTTATACACTGGTTTTGTGAATCGCCCAGGGTACCTTTATTGTCGTTTAAACAAGTTAAAATATGCTAGTTCAAATAGCTCCACCACCTGACAGAGAGTATTTGTGTAAAGGGAGTGTGCAGGCAGATGTTAGTTTTGAGCTCTGCTTATGAAATTCAAATGGGGACAGAATGAGATGGTAAAAGAATGGAAGGTCTGAATTTTAAAGCATTTCATAATCTCCCAATATAGTGCACATCAAAGGCAATAATTTGGATTTGTCGTCTTTATAACTATGGGGTGGGGAAGAAGAGCCTATTGAAAAGATTGCAGGTTCAGTTGTTAAGTAACTTCTCCAAAGTTGTAAAATTGTCATAAAACCTGGGTGCTTTTTTAAGGAAAGCAAGGAATAACTAGAGATTCTGTTGAATTCAGGCATTAGCAAAGTGCAGTAGGCTGTACCAAGTAACAGATCTGCTTGAAACAAAAATACTTTAGCAGAGGAAAGATTATACAAAAAATTGGCACTGAACTAATGCTATTGTGTACAAATCCTCAAAGAGCTATGACTTGATGAGAAGAAAATGTTTTCTCCTTGTATGAAGTTCCAAATGTTTAGGCACCCTGGAAATAATCAGCACAGCTGAAATTAGTTTCAGTTGCTAAAATAAATTTGCTCTAACTGGCCTGTCAGTTTAAGGATGGTCAATAAATATATGAGTGTATATACAGATATATGCTTATTGAGATGAAATGTTAAGGTTTTTAGATAGCTTAGCTCTTCTTTCTCTTGTGTCTCTTAAGTGAAATGGAAAAGTCTGTTCCCTGAAATACATTTTGTTTCTCTTAAGACCTTGGTAAGGAAAAAGAAAATTTTTCTCATTAATTACTTCATTTGGTAGCAAGCTGCTACTGACTAATGGTAGGATAGCATGTATACTTACAGGTCGTTCAGCCATTGGGAAGCATTCCTATTGCAAAACCACTGCTGTAGTAGGTGGATCTACCAAAAGTGTGGGGGTGATTGAATTACATTATGTATCTGCTGGAGTGTTTCATAAAATCAGGATTGTGTATGTTGTCCAAACAGTGTAATAGGTTCTTGTTATGGGTGATAGCATGTCTCCTGCTACAGTGGCATACATCAGTCCTATTGGTTACCATACCAGACCATCCATCAACAGCAATCTTGCTCATTTTCTCCAGCTTTATCTATTTGGAGCGAATAAGGGGTGTTCTTTAGTCCTCTGACTTGTGCTCTCACAACACAATGTGTATTTGGTTTCTTACTGTGTTGCTCTGTCAACAGCTATAGACCTGAAGACGTGTAATGTTTCTTAGTCTCAACAAATGGTGAACCGACTGTTCTAGCATAGTTGTTACCCATATACACTATGTTAGTGAATACTTCTTAAAGTTTTAATTAAGGAAATGTTCATTTTTGCTCCACTGATGCAGTATCGAGCTTTCTTTTGGTATTGTCTGTAGGTGGACCCCATGAGAGCACTGGAGTTTGGTTTTGTTACTTGGTGTACTTTTAAGAACCATTCTTAATACTTCTTAAACACAAGTGTTGTTTGGCTTGGTAGATTCTTAGTGGGAAGATTGAACTGAGTGGAAGATTGTTGACACCACTGCTGAGGTATCACAAGAATTAGAAATATATTGGGACAAAGCTTACACTGAACAGAAGAGAAAAAAAAAATTTCTCCACTGACAGTCAAGTCTGTGAGAGACTTAGTAAGGATGCAGTATGCCTCGTTAAGGTGTAGCTGTTCAGTTATTCCCAAAATTTTCTGAATATTCTCTAACAAAAATAAGCAAGAGATTAATCTTGATGTTCACTTTAGCAGAGACCTGTGGCTTTATACACAGCAAAAGCTATTTGCCTAAAAATCCATTTAGGTTACCTGCTGAGATAACTAATGCTGATCATAGTGGTGTTCTAGGAAAAAATATTACTTGTAGCCTGGGAACAATAGTTAGAAAATGTTAAATTTTTAACATTTAAAATTGGTCTGTAATCACCTAATATTCTCTCTCCTGTGTGCTTGCAGTCCCAAGAGCCAAAAACTAAGTCAAAACCTAGTTTTATACACATGGATGGACTTGAAATGTGATTTTTTTTTTTAATGTATTTTTTAGTTTGTCGTTATTATTCCTTAATGTTTGCAAATGTTTCAAATTTGTCCATGATTGTGTCCTTATTTAGTGATATGCCAACATAGTTTGTTTGGTGGCTCTGTTTGTGTGTGGTGGTTGTGGGTTTTTTTTTGTTTTTTTTTTTTTTTTTAAGGTAGGGGTATAGAAAATATTTTTGATTTCCAGTAGTACATTTGCTAGGCTGTCTGTGTAGAAGTAATCCTTGTCTTGATAAACTTGGATGTTGTAAGCACTGTCTGACAGTACCGTAAAGTCTGGTTAAAAGATACCACCACTTGTTCAGGAGACTTCAGTGTTACTTGCTTTATAGTGCTGTCTAGAGTCTTGGTTCTATTGTGCAAAAGACTGAATGGTCTTAAGTTATTTCTACACCCGAAAAGGGCTTTCTTCTGATAGGACTTTGATATCTGTGTGTAAGGATGTTAGCTGTGGTCTTCCAGTAGAAATTCTTATGTGTCAATCTCTTGGTGTGGCCTTTTGCTCAGAACCAAATGTTTTTGTCTATGTGAATCTCAACAAACTATATTAGAGAGCTGGCTTTTATGGATTAAAACTCAGTAATTGGGACATTATATTTTGTTAAATTTAATCCACTTTACATATCACATGGAAAAGATAGCTCAAGCTTTTCAATCTTCAGCATTGAAGTGTGCTGGGACATCGTGCTGATAAGGTATTTCAATAGGGTGGGAATGTATCTTGAGTCTGGGTCTGATATGGTAGTCATGCTATGCAGTGAACCACATCAAGTGTCTAATCTCAGTGTTGCTGATCTTGACTCCACCACATTCAGTTCTGCTTTTAATTGTGATATACTAATGTTTATTTCCAAGAGCAGCTACAGCTCTGATGCAGGCAATGGTTTGGAAATATAACAGCATTTGTTCAGATTAACTGTGTTTGTTGCTGTCATGTCATGATGTTCTTATTCCAGTTACTGAGAAAAGTTTCCAGTGACAGATCTGGCTAAGTATGCAAGAGATTTGATATAAAACTCTTCTTGCTGAATGTTATGTATCCTGTAGCAACTTTTTTCAGAAAAAACTTACAGAAATGTCCTTGTTGTTCTAAAAGGTGTATTAAAAAGGCAGTTTAGTGATGTTGTTCTGGGGAATAGGAGGAGTTTGTATGTTAATTCCTTTGAATAATTTACAATGCCTGAACTGATCACCTTTCAGTTGTAGATGGCTTTGAAGATTATTTTTTTCCTTTTCTTTTAAGAGAACTGCTACGCAGTGATTTGGCAAACTCTTGTGAAGACTTCTGAAACTATGTAAGGAAACATTGGTTTTAATGCATCTAGTTTGTGATGAAGGCCAGTTTATAGTGAAAGAAAGGTACTGGATGTTACTGGGTGTATGAACTTGAGTCTTCCAAAAATGTTGTTTTTTCTTTTAGAAGATGCGAGTAGTAGAACTTAAGGAAAAACACTGCACTTTAGATTGCAATTTCTATTAAAATACTTCATAGAAATACTGAAATTACAGCAATTCTTCAAGACTCTAAGTGCTTGTTTATGTATGCAGAACAGCTAATAAGTGTCTGTAGTTTGCTTCAAATATTAATGCTTGTCTGTTTGTTATAAACTCATCCCAGTTTGAGTTTACCCTCATCTCACCTTAGCTATATGACTGTCACTTTCCTCTTTGACAGAGGAAATACTTTGTCAATACTTTGACAGAACATTATGGCACATGGTGGACTTTTTTTTAAAACACAATTTCTTAGGTAAGCCAGGTTTTTAGGTAGAGATTCTTTTATTATGCAAGTGAGAGTAGATCTAAAACTAGATTTAGTAAAGTGTGTGTGATTTTTCATGTGTGGTTGTTTGTTTTTTTTCTAAATTAAAGACAGTGGCATTTATATAGAGACTGATACTTTGCTGTTTCTCCTATGATATTTGAACAAGTCTGACTTTCTTCTTCTTCCCTGTAAGTGTGAACTTTGCAGTGATGCAGTTTGCTATCTGCAGTTTCAAGTGAGTTGAAGATGTATCTGCTTTTATCTTTTGTAAATTAATGTCCTCCTTTTCCTGAAGAGAGGTGATAGAGGGAGTGTTAAACGATCAGTCTGCAAACCATACTTTCACATATGCATCAGATTAACTAAAAAGATAATTTTTTTCTAGATTTTCATAGAATCATATGGGTTTGGAAGGGACCTCTGGAGATCATCTAGTCCAACCCGTTGTTATTGCT
>JAOXNG010000021.1:117053468-117066781 GCA_028566535.1 Scolopax minor | reverse complement strand
TATATTAGATCAGACGTTAGCATGTTTGAGGAGGAGATGTGGATAAAAGAAGAGATGTAAAAGGGAGTGCAAAGCAGGGTGCAAACGTGTGGGGTCCTTGAGAAATCAGGCCTTCGGAAGGGTAGGAGGAAAGGCAGAGGACATGGAGTGAAGTCTGATGGTCACAAAAGGCTGGCAAAGATCTAAGTGAAGGGGCAGGAGAGTCAGCAGGGTACTGAATGGGGAAATCTCAGCAAACTTCTCAGAGCCTAGTAACAGGGCTTTGATAGTGTATTGGGGAGAGATTAATTATTTTAAGCCTTTCAATTTTGACAAGTAATAATTTCTGCCAGTCTAGATTAGTCAATGAAATAAGCTATCAAAAGATTTGGCTAAATGACCCCTGTTATATATCTTGCATCAACAGTCTCTTTTGGCAGGCCTGATTTACTCATAAACTCAGTCAGATGAAGAGGTCTAACAGTTTCTAGGGATCTTCAAGTGCTACATAGGAGGAGTATAGCTCTTTAGATAGATGTTGAAATCTTTGGTGAAAAGATAGTTGATTTGGTATGGTTTCACCTGGGCCTTCTAAAAGATAATCTTTCACCTCAGTTAGGCACCTGGATTTTCTTCCATGGTCTGTGGAGGCAGATACTTCCAGAGTATCCTCTTCATCCTCTTGTTGGTGTTCCTGTTATTCAATGTGTCTCATTCTCATCTATATTTACCTTCTATCTAAAATCCCTACTTTTCAAGAGGGAAAAGGAAATATTTTTGGAGAAAACAACCCTTTAAACATCACAAATACATTTATTTTCCAGCCTACAAGACCCTGTCTTGGAATACCGGGTTCCCACTTTGAACTCTTCTCATTTACAAGCTATAATATGTGTTATCTGAACATGCTCCTGAATTCATTCCAAGCAAACTATTTCTGCATATCAAACTATCAGTCCATCTGTCCATCTGTCTCACTAATCTTCTTCCCAGCTTATTTTTTGGGACTTTCTTTTGCTGTTGTATCTGTGTGTCTTTCTCAGGGAAAAAATTCTGCCTGCAGGTTAAATTGCCTGGAATATTTGGGTGAACAACAACAGGTCTGAGGACAAATGGAAGAGGGTTTGCTTAAAAATATCAAGTGAATGTCTGTGGGAAATTTCTGCTGTTGTGACCATCTGTGTATTGACATATGTTTGCTATAGAAGGCTGAATCTGACATTCAGTGCTTCAATGGGAATCTTGAGTGCCCAAAGAATGAAGGGCTTATCCCTCTATGCCTTGCTCAGGTCTGGGTAAGCCAATATAATTCAGCATAATTACTGAATTATACATGATGACCTAAACGGGTGCACAGGTGGGACAGAAACTCCAAAGTTCTGTTTGGAGCAACCAGTGACTCCTTTAAAAAAAGAAAAAAAAGAGGAAAAAACCCCAACCAAACCAACCAACGAACCAAAGAAAAGGGTGATTGTCCCATAATACCAGTAATAAAAAACTTGATAATCCAAATTGAAAGGGTAAAAGGTCTTATTTTATCCATGAAAGTAGATTACAGTTTGCTTCAGAACATTACAAAGCACTGAAATTTAGAGTCAACACTTTCATTTGATTGAGCAACCACTTTAAATCAACTTGGCATGTAATCCTAGCAGAATTTATGGTTTTGAAAGGGGCAGGAAGCCTAAGGATTTTGCTTAAATGAGTCTGGGGGAAGTCATGGACTGTGTAACTGCTTCTTTGAAAGACTGCACATCAACTTTAAAAAAAAGAGCTACTTATTTTTTCTTCATCTAATTACTGTTTTATGCTGTACTGTGGCATGAAACTTTCCAAGTTATTCTGTCAGAATTAACATCCTTCTTACAGAGAAATTTTGCCTTGGCAGTCATAACAAAGAGAAGCGGACTTCGTGGAGGCCAAGGCCAGCCAGAAAATACCATCTTGGATGCAAAATGCAGCAAGAATTATGTCTTTCATGGCAATGTGTGCCTTTAGCCACCTGAGAACAAAGTTACAGTAAATGGAACTATGTACTAAACGTATTGGGGTTTGGGTTATTTATCATTGCAAAGAGCCATACTTAGACCACCCTTCATTTTCTCCTTCGTACACATGTTTAATTTAGGCATCGTATCACAGCAAAACACTGAAGTTTAGTTCCCTACATGGTCTTCCTACCAGACAGGTCTCGTTAGAGGCTGAAGGTCCCACTGTCACTTCCAGTTCAGACACACCTGATTTTAAAAACATTCGTGAACTGGTATTTCAATAAAACAAAACAAAAAAAAAGAAAAGAAAAAAAGAAAAAAAGAAAATAAAATGTCATTAAAGGGAAAAGAAAGAGGTTTTTAAGAATCTGTGCTGAGATAGTGATAGAGACATTCCTAATGGTAGTTTTTAGTTTAAATAAATAAAAACATATTTTTGGTCATGGCTTTTAATAAACACCACTATCTACCAAAGCATGTCATTAAATATTTGGGGGAGAAAATTGTTAATGGGAAGGAGGTGCAAAGCCAGGGGCAAGGGGGAAGTCCTTTTTTAAAAAAGCCAGAGAAAAATAAAAACCCCTGTCTTTCCCATTCTGGCTAGAGGCTTTCCAGATAGGCTGGCATTTTTCCGGATTCTTCTACCTGCTCTAATGATCTGCTTGACTTAGATGGCTCCAGGGTTTCTAAGTGGGTTCATGTGCCTATTTTCTACCTTAGATTTCTCCACTGGGTTCTTTCCTAGGGAATTCAGTTAAGAATGTAGGATGCAATTCACACAGGAATTACAAATGGGCTACATAAAGGAAGTGCTCTGAGTTTTAAATGCCTCTTTAGAGTCATGGTGTCTTCCACAAGTAAAGAGAGAGGGCAGTGACTTTTCCCACTTTTTTCATCTAGGAGTTTTGATGTCATGAATTTGGAAATAATAAGGCAGTTTTGGAGGTTGCTGAGGTATTTATTTGTCACTTCACTGTGATCCTTCAGACCAGATCAGAGACATTGTGGTTCCTGGAAGTGTATGGAGGTTTAAAAAAGACTTGAATTTTCAGTCACATATTTCAGTGGCTGAATCCAACAACCTTCAGATATTCACACTAGGGTATCTTCCAGAAAAAAGGAGCATCCAAGCCCACTGATTTCTGTAGGTGTTGAATAAATTCCTTTGTAGACTCTCTCATATCTCTGTCCTGGGTGGGGAGACTTATTTATTTCTCATTTATTGAGTGAGCACAGAATCTAATGGCAAGAATATGCTTTTGAAAACTGTCAATAACTTGTCTTAAAGGGAATTATGGGAAGATAAACCCATTTGGAAAGGGGGTTGGTGGACATGTACTCTTAATTTTCATATATGAAGCTTCTGAAAATATTAAGTCCAGTCTATTCTTTGGGCATCCTTTTTTTCACTGACATTACATTTTTTTTTCCAAAATTTGCATTAAAAAAGAGAAAGAACAACTGGTTTTGCTGGTCTAGGCAATTTACCATGCCAGAAGCTAATGAGACATGAATAAGTCCAGAAATGCACATCTTTTCAATTCTTTAAACTTTCTGTCTTTTAGCTGCTTCTGATTTTTTCTCAGATATCAGCACAACTTTGCTGCGCTGTCAAAGTCTTATGTATGATCACATGGCTAAAAAACAGCATAAATCCCTCATTTCATCCCTCTTTCTTTATTCCAATCTAAATGTATGGCCCTGACTGAGAAAAAAGGATCTGCTGTTTTCATGGTATTAATAAAATGTTTTCTTCACTCCCTCCTCACCCTGTGACTGCCTATTAAGGAAAAACAAACAAATTCCAAACCTGTAAAACTCCTCAGGGCTGGTAACTATTCTTTAGAAGGTGGTGGGTTTTTTGTTGTTGGTTGTTGGGTTTTTTGTAAAGGGCATTGAAAAATTAAGAATTTAATTCAGCAAAGAGAATTTTCCAGCATAATGAAAGTGGTTTTATTGCCTGTCCGAGCCAAACTGAATACTGTCTGCTCAGCTCTGCCCACCCCCAGTTACAATCTTTCCTGGCCACCAGACCATGGATTTATCCCAAAAAACAAGAAAACTGTATTCAAACAGGTAATGTCCTACTGCTCTGAATCACTGCAGAAGAGTGCAAGCATTAGAGAAGGAAAGGAAAAGGCAGTCACAACAGACGGAAAAAAAGTAGGAACCTTTTTGGAGCAGCTCACATCTTGACAAGCTTATATCATTTGTGAAATCAAGACCTATGAGCCATTTAAAAAAGAAAACCAGCTCCACCCAAAGTAGCTAAATTTTCATCGTTGTAAAAAAAAAATTAATAGCTTTTTCATTATAAAACATCTGTTTTAATGAGAGATCTCCAAAGGAAAATGTACTTGCTTTTGGAGCTGCAGCGTTACTCGTTTTATTCCCACTGAAAATCTTCAAGGCTGTATTTATCATTTTAAATATAAGCACATGAAGCAACCTCACATGCACACTCATGCAAAACTCTTTATAAGTCTAGGGATGTATTCATTTTACTGTTTTTACTTAGACATATATAAGTTACATAAGACTTAAAAGACATTTTAGGACCAGAAGCACGAAGAGTAATCTCTTCCTCACCAACCCAAACAAATCCAGAGAGTAATTCTAATGTCTCCTTCGTACACACTGTGAGTAAGACCTGTAATTTTCTCCTGTTCTTCCAGCCAGATAGAATTGTATCTCACTCCTTTGCAATATTGTGGTATAATTAATACTCTGAGGAAACGCACACTGTGAGAATCTCTTCTAGAAACTGACCTGGCATATGACCTCCATGTAAGACATGGAGTAAAACAATATCCACTTAGTTGATAACTAAAGCTGATAGAATAAGTTACTCTGACATAATATTGCTCACAATCAGCAGCAAAGGCTCCACGTTGGGCAAATAGGTAGGTGAGTTGTTTACACCCTTGGCCCTGCCACTGATTCATCTCCTGAGCACCGCAGCAGACAATCACGAAGATACATCATTGAGAAGCCACACAAGGGACTACTCTGACCCCTGTGTAACTCTGGTGCAGACCAAGATGTTCACACCATGGCTCAGTTCAATATCCACTGTGGGATCCAACTGTTCATAGGCTAGTAGAAATGCAGAGATGGAAGAAGCCCTGAGAGATAGTGGAGCCCACTCCCCTTCCCCAGGAAGCAGGGAGGATTTTTCTGCACTGTGAACATTTTTGCTCTTGGCCACAAGAGTTGCTATCAGCAGGATGCAGCTTTTTCTTAAAAACAGAAATTAAAACCTGAGTCTTCATTATGGTTCTTGTAGTGATGGAGTAAAATCAGACCAGGAAACTTGCTTACCCTATTTGTAAATGTAGATGCAATTCACCCAGCTTATGATAATTTTAAACTATGTGTATTAAGTAGATTTAAATAAATACGCAGAGTGTGCAGAGGTCTCACAGAATCAAGACATGATAGTACTGATTAATTGTCTGGAGTTGATTAGACACAGATTTAACTGCTAGCTGCAGTTGCATTGGCTCATTTTTCTTTAAAAACACTAATCTTCAGAAAAGCTGTCCACATCCTAGACTTTATACCTAGGAATTTTGTCTTTGATTTTATTGAAATTAGTATATAAAGAAAGAGGAAGGTACAAGTAAAGTTTGTTTGTTTGTTTGTTTTTTTAATGATCCCACCTGCATTATTAGGGTCAGGCTTGAGTTCTCACCTCTCCATTTCAGATGATTGAAACTCATCGTGATAAGACTGTCAGGTCATTCCTGTGCGTCCTATTCAACATTCCCCAGGCCCACTGGAAACTTTATGGGGAAGACCAAACTTGTGCTAAATGTCACATCATCACCTTCTTTTGCTTTTTCATGAGAATGCAAACAAACCAACCACCAACTTTTCACTCAGAGCAAACCTGGGCCACAAAATGATGTCACGCAACTGCCGAAGGAGCGGAGTCAGCTCTCTAAGCTTCTGCATTGCCTGTGAAGCATCCCCTGGATCTCTGGTGGCACAAAGTGGCCCTGGTTTACAAAGCTGGTAGGAGTTTTCGTTGTAACAACATTGCCACCTAGTGCTCCAGTGGTACAGTTCAGACAGGGCCTGGGAAATTATGCGTTCTAGCAGCTGAAACTCGTAGGAAACAAGTTTTTCTGTCAAGTTTTTAATATTTTAGAGGAGTGGACAGGCTGCAGGAAATACAGTGGTTGTTTTATGTGGTCTACCTCTGTCCCAGCATGTTTAAATTGCTCCTAAGAAGGTAAGGAATTGATGTTGTAGTCACCGCACACTTCTAAAAAGAAAAGGGAAGTGAAGTTCATCTCACTGAAATCTATCTCCTCTAAAGCTATGAATAAAGCCTAAATTGGTCATCTATATTCCTTCTGCTGTAAATAGCGTTGGGCAGCACCTCCAGGTTGTAATACATCCAATTTACATGAGAATGTGTTTATTTAAAAACATCATTTATTAGTAAATGTGTGTTTATTAATAAGAATAATAATTAAAATATTAATAAACATCCTCTCTGTGTTTTTATTGTCTCTGATCATGATTAGGGAGCCATGGGACTCAGGCAAGATGCCTAATTTACAGAGAGGAAGTTTTGGGTGAGGTTAGTCTGGGTATAATTCTATGGCAAAGCCAGGAAATTAACTAGGATCTTTATAACCCTGTATTTTAGCCACAATGACACCTCTCCTCTGCAACTAACTTTTAGTGAGAGTGAAGGCACATACCACTTCTGAAATATCAAAGAGTGCTTGCTTGCTTTTGCAATGACATGTGAAGTGTAGTTTCACACTACCTTTTGAGGAATTTGGGGTTTTGAACATTTTATATTTGACCCCAGTGACTATACTACTACAAAGAGAAAAAGGTTTCCTGCAGGGTAGAGGTAGAATTTTATTCCCAAAAGAAAACAGCATAAGAACATCTATTCTAGACAGTCTTGGGGAGGAGGGGCAAAATTTTGCTCACTGTAACTGTGTTGATTTGAGTTTTTGCTAAATGAATTAGCTGCCTTTTCTGCCTATTTTCAGGTATACAGCAGGAGGGAGATTTATGGCAGGAAAGTTGTAGAGATGGGATGAAATGGTCTGTCTGCAGACCCCATTCTTGCATTGCTGCTGCCCAGCATGAGCTTGGAAGCCACTTCTGTTACATTTTTCATATGAGATCTGATTTCAGGCATTATCAAGCCATATGGGCTAAGTCCAAAGACACAGTGCTTGTGGCTTTAGCATAAGTCTATGAGTCTACAAAAGGCCCTGAGGGTACTGGTACTAAGTCTTCTTATTGTCTGGTGCTAGGGTGGGGGCTACATTTTAGGTACTATATCTACTACAGAATTTAAGCAAAAAATAATAACTTTCCCCTTGTCTACACTTTCTCACTGAACACATATTAATTGCAACATCAGCATGGACTCTCTCTAGGACTGGCTCTCTTTACTGTTACCATTTACCCTAACAAAAATACACACAAAGCTACATGTTACTTGCTTCTCTGAGGTAAGATGTGTCAGTACGCTGAGAGCAAACACAAGCTGTTAGTGCTTTCGGTTGAAATTTCCTGTAAAAGACGTTCCACTGAAACCTCTAGGCAAGTTGCATTTGGATGAATCCAAATTCAGCTCTGTCTGCCAATACAAAATTTCAGGATCACTCTATTGTCAGTGACCGAGTTACAAGGGAACTCTTCAGATATGAACTGCTTGGCTCAATAATCCATAGAGGCAAAAGTCCTGATATTTGTGATAGTTTACAGTAATATGCTCAGTATCCTACAGCTGTATCTGGAAATGTAAAAGGTTTAGCAAATCAGCAAATTTTCCTTGTGGGCCTTCTTGTTCTTGAACTGGAGAAGTATTCCTCTGTGTCCTAGCTGTCATTACATGCTTGACAGATTTCAGAATGGGATGTAACAAGGTGTCCAAAACCATTGGAGACAGATTTTCTTCCTATACTAAAATATACAGTAGTAACTTGGTCTCTTTAGCAAGCATCAGGTATAACTGTTCCTTTTAATTGTTTCATGAGTGTTTTCCCTTCTTCTTTAAAAGTAATAGATATAATTTCATAGAGACTTTTAAAATAAAATATAACTTTGGAAACATTTGTGGTTGTCTAAGATTTAAGGGTGTATCTGTCATATGCAGATTATCTTTATGTCATAATCTCCATTTGTGCAAATAAGAGATGAACAAAGCTTTGTACTTCAAGTGAGCACTTGAAAATCTGTTTTTAAAATAAAACCCAAGTATGCAGGTACATTGCATTCATTCTTGCTGTCAAGTGATACACAGAAGGACCTGATCTCCTCTTGAGCCATCTTTGAATTTGAGACCTGTGTATTAAGTAAATGCAGAGAACAGGTAGAGATATTCAGGGTGGAATTCATCACTGCTAGCTGAAGAGATCTATTTAAACAGTCACACCCTCCTTAAATAGGGACAAATATGCTCTTGTGGAGCACACATCTTCTGACCTCCTTTAAAAAAGAATATCCACCTTGGATGTGATGATCTTTCTGAGATGGATTTGCATAGAGTTGAAAAGATCTAGCTCAGATTTAGCTATCTAGAGTGTATAAGTGATGGCAATGTAGCCAGGTCAAACCCACTCAGAGTAGGTACGGCTGTGAATGATTTTTCTCAAATATAAGGTAGGGATGAGCTCATCCAACTAATTTCCCAGTGTCATTCTGTGACTAAAAAGGATTTTTTCCTGACCTCAGTGCTGTGACTACAAATCCCCTTCCTTCATGTCAATACACTGATTGCCATTAACTTCAGACATCTCAGCCCTGCTAGTGCAAAGCTGTTCAAAAGGAAGCTGTCAGGCACAATGACATTGACCACTGACAACTGGGTCCTATTCATGCAGAAGTCCTCAAGCAGAGATGACAGGCAAGGATGTTACACCTCTCACTTAGTGAATTGATTAGGAGTGTTTTTAAAGCATATAAGTGCATAAAACCCATGGAATTCTTTGAGTTTGGGCATCTTAACACTACTGTGAATCTCACCAGGTGTTTATGTGTGCCTACAGCCACTCAGATGGAAATCCAGTTGGCTATTCTGGAGATTCCCTGTGAAGAGGGATCATACTTACAATAAGAGCCAAAAATAGAAGGGCTAGAATACCATGCGTACAGTAGGTCTTGCCAAAGTAAGAAAGAAATTATGAAAATCTTAATCAGTGCAATTAAATGCTTAATTATTAATGCTTAAACTCCAAAAAATGTTGTAATTTTATAGTAGATTCACATGTAGACTCAAGCATTGCAGAAATGCCCTGACTATTAGAAAGTTCAGCTTACATTATACCAAGGGCAGAAGTAAATTCCAAGCTGTCAAACCCTTCACTTAGAATAATTTCTCTATCACTGTCCCCAAACAAACACATCTCAGGACTGTCACCTGTGATGTCTCTTGTGCAGAAGTATGGTCTCTGGAGTACGAGAGATCTCAAACCAGAGACTATTCAGCTTTAAGAATTTATAACCAAGGTTAAATTCTGTCCAGTTTCTGAAGTTACACAAGAAAACCTTCTTTGGCGTGAAAATAAGCATCTTTGCTACTTCTATCAAAATTAATTTCAGATGTTATCTGTCAGCAAGGCTGGCCAATATACTACATAATATGAGGTATACTTGTCCACAGGGAAGAGAAGAAACAGAACTCTGAAATAAATTTGACTTTTTACTGAAGCTAGTAAACAGTAGGGTTCCTCCAAGCTCCCTAATTCCCAAATTAAGAAGCATAACAGACTGTCATTATGCAAACCTCCTTAAATTCAAGTCTAAATGATTTACTGACTAAACTAAGTAAACCAGATCTTAGCTTTGACTTCAAATAACATATTTTTCAATTTAATGTTGAAAAAAAATTAAAATGAAAATTCAGCTTGAATCAATCAATAAATAAAGAATTTATACATTTTTTTTCCTTTCCTGATTCTAAATTTTGTGTAATTGCAGTGACAAGTGAAACCTTTTGATATCTAAGAACAGAAAAACACAGTACGGGATCAGATCAGTATCCTGTCTCCAGTAGGAGCCAAAAACTAATGTCTGTGGAAAAGCATAAAACAATATTTCTTCAGAATTCTCTCCCAGCCTGAAATATCTTAGAGCTCATGGATTTCCTGAGCGTGAAATCATGTTTGGGGTATTGTTTTATGAACTTCTTCCTTGAAAAGTTGTATAGGCAACATTTGAGCTCAACTAAAGTTTCAGCACTTCCAAAATCTGCTACCAGTGTCTGGAAATAGGAAATTCCATGGGTTGAGTACTTGTTTTATGATGAGAGACTTTCTCTACTTTGTTTTGAATCTCTCACTTGCTGTTTCATTTTATCCAGTTCACTGTTGCACCAACAACAGTGAATAATATTTTTCACAATGTATCCATGTTTACTTAATAAAAAAATTTCCCAAACATTTATAATTTCCTGAATGAATGTGACTCTTGTTTCTTGCAATGAAAATGCTTGTGGTAAAGCCACTCTTCCATCCAGCTGCTATCTGTAATCCCACTCTAAAACAAAATACTGAGCAGAGCCTTGAAAATGCCTCTAAGAGCTGCCTGGAAGATGACTAAATCTGGGCATCACCTATGGCACCTACCTGTGTGTACAGTGAAACATATTTGGATAGAAAGCCCTGTTGCATGCTGAAAACTGGTTTGGCATCACAGCAGACAGAGAGCAGAATTCTGGTCATGACTGCTGTTGTTGGATGGGAAAAAAGAAGCAATGTTTTTTAAAAAAAGCTCTGATGTTTTTTACGGGCAACAATGCCAATGTTGTGAAACACTGCCTCTAAGACTGTAGTGTCCTGTATATTTCCTCTGGCTTTTCCTAACATCTGTTATTTTCTCTCACACATCTCACTGTTTTTGCTATGGTTACAATTTGTGTGATATTTTTCACCTGAACCTAACTAGAAAATGTGTTCTTATCTCCATAACAAGAGCATTCAGAGATGTGCTTCAGCACTTGGATTTGACAGATTTGGTAGATGATAACCAATTTTTATTTCCTAACCATTAAGACACCTGTGTGCACACACACCCTGAGAGTATCTTAAATACGATCTCTAATTCAACAGTAAATACTGTTTTTTTTTCCCTTGGTTCCTGAATGTGCCTGCAGTATTTCCAAGTTTTTCTCTGATGTTATAAATTTAAAATTTTCCATTTTTATCAGACAGATTTTCTGTAAACACAAACCTAGGACAAGTACAATGTGTAAAAGAGTTGGGAAAACCTAGGCACCAAAATTCAACCAAAGTATTGAATTTTTCCTAATTTAAATATTAATGTGAAAATATCTCCAAATGCACCTAGTAACAAAGATACAACTTGTGTCCATTTTCCACTTTATATGAGGGAAAGATTTGGCATCTCTCCTGAAGGTTGAATTGTCTCACTGATCTGCTGTCTGATGTCAATGAACAGATTAAGGCAAGAAGACTAGAAATAAGAGCTGAGCAAGTGTGATGGAGAAGCTACTAGGAGAGCAGGGATGTCCTCAGAAGGAAATTAACTTCTCAGTTCACAGAAGATCTCTGCAAGACAGACATAAATTCCATTTAGAGGGTGCTAACTCTCTGTGGAACTCTCCAGATAAATTGACTGAGACATTAATTGAAGAGTTGCAGATTTTAGGAATGCTGAGCACATATTGTTTTTACCTATTTCTAGCAGGTATCCCTTCTCTCTTCCAGGACCAAGAAGGCTCCTGGCCTTTGTATGGACGTAGACTTGAGTGGCGCTACCTTACAACTAATGGCACGGCAATGGAGGAGGTACAGAAGAGCAAACTCCCATCTGGCAGTGGATCATCTCTCTGGCAAGCCCAGGCAGTAACCAGGTTTCAGAGCAACCTAATGACTTAGCCCCAGTGTTGACTAAAACCATCAGCAAGAAACTCTGTCATGTGCATTTACACAAAGCATATTTCTTGGGTCAGGCACGAAATCAAAATTCCTTTAAGGAAGATGAGACTTTAAACACTTGCTGTCAGGAAAAAAAAAAAGTCTCCAAAGGCCTTATCTCACGCATGATACAGTCACAAACATCTGCTTCCGTTTCAGTTTTTCCTTCTGTTAAAAACTAAAGAGAGTATTTCCAGATCCCTGGAGCAGCTGTCCCTTTTAAGCCAGATACACAGCAATATGACACACAGCGTTGGAATGTGGATGGGAAAATGCTGTATTTATCAAAACAGATTTTTATCTCTTATTTTTGGTCAATTGCTAGGTAAACCAGTGGAAGTCTGTTCCCAGATTTTCCATGCAGTATTTTGAATTCTGGGTCAGAAACTGGCAAGTATATGTGGCATATTTCAGGAGAGTCTCATCAATAGCAAATGTGAGATGCAAATTCAACTAAAGCCTACAGTTTAATCCTCATTAAGGGACTCATTGGTGTCCACTTTATCAGAATAATGAGATAGAAAACATGAGTCCTAAGGGAGACCCTAATTAGGAGTTTTGGCAGGTCTGTTAAGATGCGTAGATGATGACTAATTCAGGGGGTTTGCTATCTTTGCATTTTGTTGCTAATACGCTTATGCAAATCTGTCTCATTCTCCTAAGCTTTAAAATGTATTTGAGGGTGTAGTTCAAGTAGCTCTTCTCATTCTATATTTTTTTTAATCCTTTCTCCAAACTCCTACAGACCTTCAGTCCTTCTGCCTGGTCAGACATTAGAAGACAGTCTTTGCTTGCAGGGCTCCTGTGTGTGTCTGTGGTCAATATGTGAAGCAGCCTGAATCTTATAAGTCTAGTTAAGGATAATCTTAGGACAAAAGCAGAGGAGAGAAATTCCCAGTAAGGACACACTGTTCTTGTTTAAGTTGTGGAAAATCATTTAATCTCTCTGCGCCTCTGATCCCTGCTTGTAAAATGGGAATCCTATTTGCTTGCTTGTGTTATTTTTCTTCTCATTATTATTACCTATTTTAAGCTTCCTCAGACAGAACCTGCGTTTCATTGTGAGCACATACACCACACAATCTCCAATGCTGATTGTGGATATCAACTGCTCTGGGAAGATAAACACATCTTTGTCACATCATATTCCTGCTGGACTGTAGCACATTTCCCTTCTCTGCTTTCTCCATAGCTTAATTACTGCTTGGCTATCACATAGTCCTTGGCTGCTAATTCAGCCAATTAAATGTAAACAACTGAAATACTGCAACCAGTTCTGGGCTCCCCCGTTCAAGAAGGACAGGGAGCTGCTGAAGAGAGTCCAGTGAAGGGCAACAAAGATGATTAAGGATTGGAGCATCTCCCTTATGAAGAAAGGCTGAGAGAGCTGGGACTCTTTAGCCTGGAGAAGAGAAGGCTGAGAGGA
>JAOXNG010000021.1:117039852-117051537 GCA_028566535.1 Scolopax minor | reverse complement strand
CCCTGAGCATCCCCCAGAACATCCCCCAAAACCCTCAGCCCCTGTCCCTAAGCCACTCTGTTGACGTGGCAGCTAAATGCCCCCTCCTTCTGGATGGCCAATGGATAAGAAACCAGTCTCTTCCCAACTCTGCCGCTTGAGCTTGGACCAGCCTCATCACTGCAGACTGGTGTGGGAATCTCTGGACACAGCCATGGACCCCTCACTTGCAGACCATGGGGCTGAATCTTCCCACCAGTGATGACATCCTCCTGCCTGCTTTGCTGTCACCTTAGCTCGTTCCCTTGAGGAGCAGCCCACTCCTGTCCCTCCCGACACTTTTTATCTCTGCTTTACAGAATATAATCATTAAAGTGTAGGCACGTGGTGGCTGCGTAAAGTTGCAACGGCTTTTACTTTTCCCTGCCAGCTGAAATGCAAACTGCCACTCACCTCCCACCGCTCAGGGGATCTGTTCTGAAGAACACAGGGCATGTTGTGGCCCACACTGCATTTACGTGTCAAGGTTTCAGAGAAATGGGCTCTTCTTCCACATATAGCAGCTGAGAAACAATTTCTGCCCTGGCCTCTGCGATGGAGGCTTTCACTATTGTGTTTTCTTCTGCACTGGCATCGAGTAGCTTTCCACATGTTTTCCAGTTTTCCAACGTCCTCTTTTAATGTCTAGAGATCTGAACTCAATAAAGTATTGAACTCTTCAGTGATGTGCTTGGAGACAAAATCACTGCTATTCATTACTACCCTATGTTACACACATAAGAACTTTATTAATTCTCATTCCTTCTAATTTTTTTTCCTTGCAGATAGTGAATCCACTTTACAGACAGAGCCAAAGCTCATTATGTTTAGAAATATGACTTTACAATTGCTTATTTTAAACATGTTGCTTAACAGACATATTTGACTAAGTATTCCAAGTCACTGTACATCACAAAGGCCACCAGTTTTTTACCTCTTTACAATGTTTACCAATTTAAAATGTTCTTTATGATATATCTTTGTTTCCCACCCAGGAACTTCCTGGAATAGTGGATTGCTTTGTTTACAGAATTGAGGTTTTGGTCTATTTGGTACTTCTGGACATGCAGCAGGTAGTTAGTCAACTGTAACATCTCCTAAATCCCAGCTGTGCCCACTAAGCACATAGAAACTGGAAAACATTGAGTCTGCTGCAGACGTTTATCCCAAAAATCCCTTATCAGAAATCCCTGTGTTGTGCTCTTCCTCTAAAATCTTTGTTCACAGCAGAAGAGTTTTATTCAGAGAATACTAGTTTTCCTCTGCACTACAAGCCATCCCTTGACATAAGCAGTTTCTCTCCATCTTTATACATCCCCATTTGAGGAACGGTATTGATAAGGTTATGAAAAATCAAGCGTGGAATCACCCAGACATTTCAGATTTCCTGGAGGGATTCTGGCGATGCTCTGCTTGTCTGTACCACATTTGACTCCATGGTACCTGAACACCAAGCTGAGTCAGAGGGACTGGAGTCGCTGATGTTTTTTATCTCTGAGAAAATACACTGTAGATGATTTCAGAATTGCCTCAGGGTCTTATTCTCGAGGTTTTAGTGTGCATCGGTTACAAGGGGAAAACAGTATTAACTAGAAACCAAACAGAAAATAACTAAACTGGGTCATTCCACAGCCAGTTATTATAAGGGCTTTCTTACCTCTCAAAGGCTTTCCTATTTCTGTCCAGACACTGGTTTTACAAAGGGCTCCTTTGGAGAGACAACTTGCATCTTCATTTTCTAGTCCTGTCTTTCACACTTGTGTGAAAACTTCGCAGCCATTAATCACCAGCTTGCAGCAAAATAAGCAGAACCTCTGAACCTGTCTCACACCAGAGTACCATTAAGAAAAACAATTTATCATTTAACTCGACGTTTTTCACATGTGAAGTTTATTTCTCCTAATGAGATGTTGTTCTTCTCCATGGATATTTTTTTCCCCTATTTCATTATTACAGCTCCCTTTAGGCAGGTTTCCCTTGAGTTTTAATTATGAAAACAACACCTGTTTTCAGTGCCACTGTTGGAGTTTTCATCCACTCCAGAGAAAGCATTTGCTGCTCTGTTATCTTGAGTATCTTCCACTCTCTGCATTGATTTCCCAGAAAATGCTGTTATTGATTTTATCTTGACATTTCAGTGAATGCCTCATCTTCCTCATTCTTCCTTCTTCTGAATTTTAGAAAGCTATGCTCACCCTTGTTCTCTCTGTTCTCCCAATTAGGGACTACTTGGGATTCTTCCTTTCTGTTTTAAACTCCTTTGTGATCAGACTTTTTGCCACTGTGCCCTGTGCTTTTTTGAACCTGATCTCCAGGCCACTAGGGAAATGCAAGGATCTTTTCCTTGGTCTTTAGTCAAACCTGAAGACCTGCTGCAACATCTCTACACAAAGATTGCTCTTCTTTTAAGCTTCACTTTAGCAGTTGTGTTTATCTGTCACATTTATGATGGTTTGGTTTGAATAGCCTGGTGTTTTGTCATGTTCAGTATATCCATCATATCTAATATAAAATTATGTTTGTGTTGGCTTCAGGACCATGGGCAAAACATTCCTCCTAAAAGTATTCTGGCTGTATTTGGAGTCTATGTTATTGTTATGTTAGTGTTTTATTGCATTAGAAATAATAAATAGTGGTGAATAATAGAACAGTTCTTACCTTCAGTATCTTCTGCCTTTATCTTATATGCAATTTTTCATCACTGCTGTGGGGAAAATAAGGCATCAGACAGCCAAAAAGAATAATTTTCACTATATAGTAATAAAGCAGCAGTTCACAATTTGTACTGAAAGAACTAAGTAAGGTAGGTTTAAAACAGTGCCAGACATAATATTACTCATCTAGGAAGGTGTTATAGAATAGAATATAATAGAATGTAATATAATAGAATATAATAGAATGTAATAGAATATTAGGGAAAAGGTCTATAAAGAAATTTCTGGATTCTCCTTAAAGAAAGTGATTTATTATCCAATACACTGTGTCAGAGCTGAGCAATATCCTGGCCTCCAGTCTTGGATAAAGTCAAAGTACTGAGTAAGGTCTAAATCCCAAAGCACAGCAATGTGTTCCCTCCATGGAGGGAGTCTGGAATCCATTTTGTCCAACATGTACCACCTAAAAAGTGAGAGACTACTTTAAACTATAGATTCAGCTTCCTCCTGTAGCTTATAAAGATAAATAATTGAAGTGTCAAGACACTTGGTCTTAGGAAAGAATCCACAGAGTGGTTCTCTCAACCTGACATCAGAAGAATCAAGCTTAGACTAAACGCCTAATTTTCAGGTAGGCAAACAGAGGATAGATGTTTTCTACCCTCATCCCTGAGTCTTTCTAACAGGAGTAGTGTCAGGTTTCATAGTCACATTCCAAATCTGTTCACTACAGCCTGGCACACTAAAATCACTAAAGTTTTAATGGAACACATTTTATCAACACTTCTTTCATCCCTCATGTAATGATTGTGTTAACAGTCCTCCTGTCCTCAGAAACCTAACTGTAATAAAACAAATAGCTCAATCAAACAATGTGTGCAATGTTTCCCTTGTCTTTCAGGGTGTTTCCAGATGAAAAAAGTTAAAAACGTGCCATGACTCTTTCTTTCTTTCTTCTCAAGTAGTGGTAAGTCAGATAAACTCAACTGTGGATTTTCTGTGTCAATGTTACCTCACTCTCAGACACCTTGAAATAAAATCCATAATCATTTCTTGCACTGAAAATAAAGATGTGATTGAAATAAACCTACATTTTACATTTGAAATACATAAATAAACATTAGAACATTTTAGTAAAAATTTACATCAACCTCCCACCCTCTCTCTTTTCCACTTTTGCATCTTCCTTCTAGACCTAGTCTCTCTTGAAATCCATATAATTTCTGTGAGGATCTTTAATTGTGGAGTTTATTTGCAGAAACCTCCCTTTGAATCTATGTTTGTGCATATTTGTATATAATTTTATATATATCATGCATTGTGGGACCAGCAAAAATATAATTTTGTTTAATTAAATCTCCATGATGTTAAAATATTCTCCCCTAAAAATGATGGTTTTTTTATTTTTCTTTTTGTTATGAATATTTTGAAGACCTAGAGGAATAAAGGTGAACTTAAGTAACAGGGATTTTCATGAGCAGCTACTAGACCAAATTCACAGACAATATTTTCAGATAAATAAATGTGGCATAAATGAGGAAAAGTCTGTTTAAATGATCTGGAAGATGCGGGACTAGCAGAATTTTCAGTTTATTGGGAAATACTTTGTCCTAATTTCTCCTGCCATCCCAATGACAGATCGTAATTTTAGTTTAGAGGTCGTCATGAGCAGCATCTTTGTATCTTTGCTGCTACTTGGAAGAAATGGCAAGGTCCTTTTAAAGTTTATGAATAAAAATTTAAGGTTAAATTCTGATTTTTCTCATAACAGGTTTTAAATTTTCTCCCAAGGTTTTCAATTCAGGTCAGCAAAAGTAACATGAGGTTTACCTCAGCCATAAAGGACTTCCTGAGCACTACATCACAATTGCTTTACTGGTGCTTTTTCATAATTATACTAGTTTTCCAAGTCCCATAGCAGATCAGCATGACTCCCCTGCAAGCACTTTAGTTAGCAAAAGTTATTCGGTACCACAGATTTTATACATTGTGTGCTTCACACAAGCCTCCAGTGTTTGCCAGCAAGGATACTTTTGGCTTAAATCTATGGTATACTACGATTATCACTAATATGGAGGTGAGTGAGTATAACTACTGAAAAAAAGTCTGAAACTAAGGGTTGTCAGGATAAAAGAGAAGTCTTAATTACAGTACAAAATTTCAGTTACGGTGAAAAGGCTGTGAAGAGCTTTAAGGACCACTTATTGTGGTAGATATGGTAGATTATGTGGGAGATGAGTATGTGTATTGGATGTTAAAAAGGAGGTGAAGGACCTTGCAGTGGAGAATTGACGTTTGGGAAGATCTGCAGGTTGTGGCATTAGAAGTCCAAATTTTGCCTAAGGAGTTTCACAACTTGTGCTGCAGCCTGTGGTGCAGGTTTTTCCTAGACTATGAAAAATAGAGATGAAGTGAAAAATGAAACAGAAGCAAGACTGGAAAAATATTTCTTAGTCTTCTAAAACTTTTGCAAGCTCTGAGCAGTTCGCTATAGAATGAATTCACTTACTCTATTAATGTGAGTCACAGTGGAAAACTCACAGGCTGCTGTTTAATATGAATTAGTATAACATGTTATGAATTGGCTTTATATTTTTGTCCTGTTTTGGTTTTTGGTTTGTTTGGGTTTTTTTTATATCTGGGAAAAAAAAAATTGTAGCCAGGTTTGAGTGAGGAGATTCCAAGGGGTTTGTTTTGGTTTTGCTATACAGGAAGGAGTTATCATTGCTTCCAACAATTCAGATGACTCACATTCACAAAGTCATATTCCTTGAAGCACTGATTTACGGGAAACTTTGCTAAAACAACCAATCATTCATCAAGAGATAATTGTCAGCACTGGCTAAATTTGCAGAACCCAAGAAAGCTGAGGGACTTTTTATGCTGGTAAAGACTATTATTCATTGTATAGCAGTTGCAGCTTTGGATGCAATTGCTGCTGTGCTTTGTTAAATTTGGTATTCATAAAAAGAAAAAAATCCACAAACAACACAAAAGTGAAACAAAATCTCTGCTAATGTTTAAATTTTATAGTGAGATACAGCCACAAGGCACTAGCACAGAAGAATATTTCTGATTGGCTACCAGCTGTTGGAGCTGCACAGATGAGCTGGAAAGTAGCAATTTACAAGCTATTTCATATTTAAAATTGTTAGGTCCTCTGCAAAACAATCTTTTCTCTCTGGGAAAAACAACAGAAAAAAAATATTAAAAAAATATCCCCAGATGAAAGAAAACATCCATTGGAAAGAGATTCTCACAGCCCAATGAGAAATTTCAGATTTCTCATTATTCTTTCTAATACTTTCTTTCTTTCAAACAAATACTTTGTGCTTTCCAATGACTTGGAGTCATTTAATTATGTAAAACTCAGATTTAGATTAATTACTAAGTGGCTTCACCTCTGCCATGTTGTAAAGTGTCACAGTCTAAATCAACAGCTCCCTTTTTAATCCTTGCTGTATTGGCAGATCTATTTTAATACAGTCTTCCAGAATTTCAGAATGTAGTTACATAAATTGTGATTAATGAAGAAAGATTATTGCACATAAACTAGAATGGAAATAATAATTGTTTATTTCAGGAAAATGTAAAAGATTTGTGCAAAGCCATTGCAATCTATATATAGCCCTTCACTTAACAGCTCTACAAACCAGCAAAAGTTGGTTCTTGTTGAAAACTGCCAGGCTACATACAATGAAATCTGGAGTAGTAATACCAGAGAGCTGTCAGTCAGCCATCCATCCATCTAATTGGCTTCTTACCATCTTTCCATCATGTTTTTTTTATAACTGGTCGCCTCTGGCTAAAATGCAAATCATGAGGAAGAGCCGTCTAGAAAAAGCTGCTGCTTTCTTAATTATCTGTCAGAGTATGGACCAGTGGACCCTGGGCCGCAGAGTGGAGTTATGCTAAGCAGCAAGGCATCACGGGAATCGGAGTGACAGCTCATTTTCCTCCTGTGTTTTTTCCACGTTCGAATGACAATGCAGAAATACGGGTTTTTCCCACACTTTCTCTGAACACCTGGGCCAATGCTCAGGGGAACACAAAGCCAAAACTGTCACATTTCCAGACATGGTCTTATTGCTGTCACTGTGACAGGATTGTTGACAAATGCCAGCAGTCATCTCAGCATCTTGGGAAATGTCTGCCGTGGTTGTGTCAACAGCCTGACAGAAATTGTTAATGTTTAAACTTCTTCCACTGACAGAATCCTGTCTTGCTGACAGTATTTGTCATATGAAACTCAATCTTTGTCAAACTTGCTTAAAAATTAACACTTCCTCCATTTCTTTTGCAGCTAACTGCCTGTGTGCTTTTTTTTTTTTTTTTTTTTTTTTCCTTAAGTAATAAGATTTCAACAAGGTAATATTCCAAAGTCCACAATGAGTCCAAGAGCATAAGCACATTTTGAACTTATGGCCAGCTTGTCCTTTTGACCTCTGCTACAATGATAATTATGCTTTTATTCCTTGCCCATTTTTTTTGCCTTAGGAATCAAAGTTCTGAATTATTCAAGAGCCATAAAAATCCTATTTCTCAGTGTACAATGTGGAAAATCAATTAAACAGAGTTAGCTTAGCACTTATATAAAAATCAAGTTACAAGTTTGTAGACATACATTAACTGAGTCCTTCTCCAAGTTTGGTTTTGAAGGTCAGTCCAGCTGGATAGAGAAACAGAGTCAGTAAGTCTTACTTGGAAACCTTATTCCAGCTCTAAATCTGGAAAGTCCTAGGATGTGTATTGGTTTGTATAAATGGAAAGGCAAGCCACATAGTCAGTGCTGTATATCATCCATAAAACAGCATGGGAATACCATGGATCATTAAATTTATTAGATGGAATATGGTTGCACCCATGAAGACCTGAACTAATCATCAATACCTCATTGGGTGTTAAGAACTAAATACTAACACGGAAGACTCCTGCATATTTTTATTCTCAAGTAGGAAAACTTGAAGGACAAATGTGCATCTAGACCTGTGGAGACCTTTGGAGTAGTGCAAGACATGATGCAGTTCGATTAGGAAGAGTTTTGCCTGTGAATCCATACTGGTACCAGACCCATGTCCTTTGGTAGCATTATGCAATCAATAGTTATTAGGATGTCTCTAAATCAGTGGAAAAATAAAACCTTGGCTGTTCACAATGACCAAAGATTTACCAAGAGTGATGTCCTGGATACATTTTCAAATTAGGTATTTATACCTTCTCCCACTTACTGCCTTCACAGAAAATATTTAGTGGGCACTTCTCTAAACTTTGAGAAAGTGAATCCATTCCATTAGTAATCCTTGTATAGGCTTGATGTTGCATCCCAAATGTTTCATTTCAAATGAAAAATATTATTTTGACTTCCTAACCTGATTTCTGTGTATTTTTAAGTGTCTATTATTTTCTGGCCACTAAAAAACACAGAAGCAACCCCTAGGCAGGTAAAGAGTTTCTTATATGTAGCATTGAGATAAAGAAACAGTTTAATCCAAAACACTGGTTGTGGGCCAGAGAACTAAGACTGCCTTTATCTTTGTTTCAGTACTGACTCTCAGTGCATTGTGCAAACCCTAAAATTGTTTAGGAAGCACCATACACAAGCATTCTCTTCTAAAATATGTTTCTAGAAGAGAAGACCATCTGACTCTTCCGTCGCAGACAATAATGGCTACAGGTACTCAGCATCTCTGTGAAATAAGGTTTTTCTTTAAGCACTAGATTCTTAAGGCATTTGGTCTATAGGATGAGTTTGGACTTGGTATTGTCACATCTTATTTCTGCTGCTGGGTGGATACCTTCGGTTTTGTTTCCTATACAAGATATTAGAACAGCTGTGTACCCAAGGATGAGATCTCTGAAAGCCAGCAGCCTGAGCAAGGAACTACCTATAAGAGTAAGAAATGTGAGAGACAGGAAGGAAGACTCTGTAGGCACAGTCCTTCTATGAATCTTTATATATTTTGTGTCATCCTGACCTGTTTTGTCTTCCTCACAGACTGAGTCTGACTGCTAAGAGAATGTAGGTTTGCTCTCATCTACATTCTGGACAGTGAAATCAGATGAAATAGGTTTGAAATTTTATAAAAATTCTAGCAGTAATTAGAGATATTAAATACTTAAGAGTGACCTGCTCCCAAGAATGAAATTTAAACACTGTTAAATTAGGACATATAAAATATTATCAGAGGAGCCTAATCTTTCCTGAATCTTGCATAGTGTAATCTTACAGAGGTACTTGAAGCTGATTATCAAGCAGAATTAATTGTCTTTTTCCAGTGTGCAGGAATGATGGTGGATGAGTGTAGCAGACGGTAAAATTTTATATTGTCAATGTGATCTGTAATTCTAAGGAAGTTTTGATTCAAAGATTTGAAAAAATTTTATATAGCAATGTCACCTCTATTTTACAGGTAAAGGAACTCAACAGACAAGCCAGAGCTACAAAAGTAGATATGTAGACTATTTAAACTGGTGCCTAGACATACTCATGTGACATGGTCAGAGCCATAAGATGAATTGATTACAGACCCAAGTTCAAAATCTCATCTGCCCAGAATCTTACCCTTTGCATAATGGAAACAATCCCATATGTGTCTGTCAAACAACATGCTAAAGAGTTTGAAACAAATCCATCTTGCCATTCCTGAGTTAGCTCTGGGTGAAAGTTGTGTGTATCTGTATAAAAAAAAAAATCTGGTCATAAATTTGTTTTGTTTTTAAAGTTATCTCTGTCAAAAAGAAAAGTTTGAACACTTAACTCTACTTCCAATTATTCATTTATGAAATATTAAATTTGGCTGGAATAAGAAAGGGGTTTTGACTGAAAAAAAAAAAAAAAGGCAACTCTTAGCAATTCCATACCAGAAACGAGCAGTGAAAAAACTTGTACTACAAAGATTGGGTCCTACCAGATATAAGATGCAAAATTCAGCCCTGCAATACAAGCTTTTGGGTCCATCCAAGCTTCATCTGGAGGCTGCTTTCATCTGCCTACCTGAAAGACAGATATTGAAAACTTAAACTGGCTCTTTTTGCTCCCTGACCGGCCTTGTAGCATCCTATTCTTCCCCCAACCATGGCACATCTGTGCAAAGCTTCTCTGAGAGATCACCTGCACTGAGTGAAATTGAAAATCCTTCATTCTCCTTGACACAACTAAGATGATGCAAAGAAAGAAAGAGAGTTGAAAAATCTATGAGAGCAGAGCTTAGACTATGCAGCCTGAGTCCTGGGCTAAATAATTATCTCCCGGTATTGTATTATTTGCATAATTAAAAAGTTTGGCTGAATTTCCGACATGCTGTCTCTTACATCAGGGAGGTGGTGGGGGCGAGTTAATCAGCAGGAGGAAAGTGAAGGTTAATGAATTGTTATTCAGATGGTGCAGGCCCTGTGAGATTTGTGGATAATTGATACCATTTGGGAGCTGAGGCAGAGTGGAAGACGAGAGAGGAGCTGCCGCAGCAGCTAGACTGGAAAAGAGCAAGCAAATGATAACTTAGCAATTATCATTTTGATGGGTTTGTTTGTCTTTTTTTTAACTTCTTTCTCTGTCTCACTCTTTTTTTTTTTTTTCCCTCTTCCCCCATGAGTTGAGCAGAATTAAGATGGATGCAAAAGAATCATTCAAAAATATTAAATATCTGGCAAAGACAATGGCCTTTGAAATCTCGTCTGGGAAATTGTCATATGGAAGGTGGAAAAGATAATTTAGTGTGAGCTGGAAAGGTGAGAGCAGTTCAGGTTGCAGAGGTTCCTTTGACTTCAGCATGGATTTTTGAAGCAGGTGAAATTCCCCTTTCGCAGAAGTCCAGGGTAAACCTTGTACACCATTAGCACTCAAGCCCCACTGTATTCATCATTGTCCAAAAAGCTCATTTCCCAAGGACCCTACTGTTTCAATCAATAAGTCAGCATGAGAAGAAACTCATGATGTGATGTGTAGTATCTAAAGCTACAAAGAAGTGAGCCACAGAAGCCAAATCTCCTCACTGGGCTATTGTAAATCACAAACTTTAAACCACCCCTCTGAATCACCTTGCAGGGGCTCATTAAACTGCCCACATCTAAAGGAAGGCAGGAGAAAGAACACTAAAAGTTTTCTGTCCAGGCTTAGCTTTCAGATGACTGTGACTAAAGATGGGCAAGGTGGAGGTCTTGTTCATCTTGGACAGGTCTCCTGTCCAAGACAATTATTTATAATTTAATACAGAGAAAATTATTTCTGATTTGATCTATTTATAGAAAAAAAATCTTTATAATTTTATTCAGATAATATTCTATTGCTGGAATTCTTTAGGGGCCCAAAATAACTCTCAAGAGTTATTGAGAGAATATTGAATAGATAGTTTATCTCAACCTATCTATTCTCTGCTGCTCCCTCACCAAAATCAAAAGGTTTGGGGTAGAATACTAAGGTAGGACCAACAATGAACAAGCATTTTTTGAAGAGAACTGAAGTCTATGCTGCAGACGTAAAGTTGGAGAGGAAAGGCTGCTTAAAACAGGATAGGGATGAATTGCTTTTGTTTGTTGACTCTGATTTAGATGGAGCCTAAGCTTAATGGTGAAAATTATTTGGTGAAAGTAATCTGAAAATTATTTTTTATATGCCTCTAAGACACCTAAATGGCTGCTGTGACAGAAACACAAGAGCTGTAGATATAAACAGATTAGCACTCTGTTTGAGACAGAGTCCAAAAGTTTTAAAATTATGTTGAATGTAATAAGGAGGTTAAGCAATGCCTTCAACACATAAGACTAGACAAAAAATGGGAAAAGCACTTAAAAACCTCTGGGATTTGGTCTGATCTTAGGAAAAGCTGATGTTTACCTACATATTACAACTAACCTCTTAGTAAAGTCCAGTGTACAGATCTTCTAAGAAGAAGAAGGGTCCAGGACAACTACATCTAAGTGGGAAGGAAGTGCATTATTATTTGCATTCCTGGGATATCTGTATTTCGCTATCAGTACAGGAAGAGCAACGACCAGCGACTCCCTTTGAAAGTGC
>JAOXNG010000021.1:117004422-117017059 GCA_028566535.1 Scolopax minor | reverse complement strand
ATTAGATATGAAAAAGATAGTCAAAGAGGTTGGTGGTTTTAAAATGAAGAAGGGTAGAGTTAGATTAGATATGAAAAAGATAGTCAAACAGGTTGCCCAGAGAAGTTGTGGATACCCCATTGCTGGAAGTGTTCAGGATCAGGCTGGATGGGGCTTTGGTAACTTGATCTAGGGCAAAGTGCCCCTGCTGTGTCAGGTCAAGTGCAGCTAGATGATCTTTAAAGGTCCCTTCCAACCCAACCTGTTCTATGATCCTAAGATTCTATAGGGGAATGTGTGAGATATAGAAGGTACCATTTGGGGAGAAGGAGACTGACAGTGGAAGAGCATGCTACAGTCCCACTGTAACCTGACAGACTGATCAGCTGTCAAGGGTAAGTTAACAAATGGTAAGAAAGGGGGAAAGGTGGTTTTCTCACAGGAGAAACTTCCTGAAATCTTTCACTGTTCTTTGTCTACTCTTTTTGGTCTCATCCCTAAGCCACATTCACATCCCTGGAGCTCACTTCAAACCCACATCTTCATCCTTCAGAACTCCACTGATCCCTCTGGTGACTCATCATCACATCTATCTCTATAAAAACCTTCATGCTTCTTCTGTCACTGTCACAAAATGCAATTTTACCTAAGACATCTCAAATCAGCTGTGCTACAAGGCATAGGAAAAGATTTAAGATGCCACAACAGCCTTAGAGAAATCACTAACCGTTGCAAACATGCCATTTCAAGTGAATGCAAGTGTTCATGAACATCTGTATTTATATGAGTGCATGCACAGTGGGGTGCATGATATAGCCTACATGGTAGGGACCAATACTGCTTGAAGACTTGCCTTCCCTTTCTAATTAGGATTGAATAGTGAAAGTATTTCTTTTAAACAGATTCTACAGATGCTAGATATTTCTCTTTATGACAAAACCCAGATCATTGTGTATGGACTTATGTGTTCACTTCGTTGAAAAATTGACTGATTTCAATTTGGAAGAAAACGTAATTGGTCTAAGGATGAGTATTGTTGAGACTTTACTGCTACTGGTAAGGGGTCAGGAGATCTCAATTCTTCACTCTTTGACCTGGGAAAATAGTTCTCTCAGTCCCTTTTATCAGGAACCCTTCATTTTCAGTCTTCTAGGGATATTTGCTGCAGCCAGACAGAGGAATGTAGAGTAAAAAATTGGTTGTGCCCCAGGAAAGGACTTATTTCACAGTGATACTGCAATGGGTCTGTAGTAGCTCTTTTCTGAACACTGATTGTACTAAAGCTGAAAGCAAATTTAAATTTCTGTAAGTACTAGCTTCAGTCCAAAATTAATGAAAAATACAGGACATTAAGAATCTTGCCTTCAAAAGTCAAAGTTAAGCTATAGCACAGACATGTGAAAATGGGAGAAAAATAGGAGATGGGAGAAGTATCACCAAAGTGAGAGAATATGAGGATTTTAATTGAGCATTTCATCTTAAATTTATTCATGATTGAACTGCTAATGTTCAGGCTTTATTAGGGTAAAGGTTATGGCTTATGTTTTATAGAGGCTTACTTTAACTCCAACAACCATTCGACTAGACTTCATTGCGCTACTTAAATGCGCTTCATTGAACTGAAGAAACTTTTAATTTTGTTATTTGTCACCATCTAGCTTTTCCTCCCCCCTTCCATATATATATACATATATGTATGTACAGGTATTTGTTGCTATGTAGAATAAACTATCTATACAATATAGGTATATAGTATAGTATGGCTACATGGAGGTAAAAGTTACAATGGTGTAAAAAGAGTACCTCTTCCAGAAAGGAGAAGATTGTTAAAGATTTACCAAACTTTACAATTAAATAGGAAACCCTGGTTAATGATGCATATTTCAGTTTCTTTCCTAATATCAGCCACCATTCAGTTGAGCACTTTGTTGATATTAATTTATTCATCCTCACTCCAGCGTTGAATCCCTTTCACTTCAGGCACTGAGCAAGCAACAAGGGACAGGTTTCTAAAGGGACATAGGGATGGAAATGAAAACAGAATTGACAGTGTGCAGTTCTTCCACAGTTGAACTTCCATTTTGGAATAAAAGAAACTCAGCCCTTTCCTTCCACGTTTTTAATGCATATTTTCACCACTGAAGTGTCACAAGGAAATGAAATATTACCAGCTGCATCCAAGAGCTTCTGATGTTGATGTATTACATCAACTGTATTACATCAGCTGTATTACATCAGAACACCAGCCAGGCTATGCTGTGCAGTCCAGTCTCTTTGATGCACGTAAAACACATTCAGAGGATGCCAACAAGGTCTGCTTCCTGAAATGACACAGGCAAGAGAACGTCATTTTTGTGAGCTAAAGTTTAACCTAGGCAGGAAATGAATGCTTATGTGCTCATTTATTACAATTTATAGTGTACCAAGCTCTAAGGAATGTTATCGTTGCAAATCAGAGAGAGCTAAAGGTCTGAAATGACTGTAGAGTTAACTGGGGAAGTTGGAGAACCCAACTTTTAAGATGTAACACCTAATTCCGTGTACGCTCCACCTTATATTTGCAAAATATTTTCACAATAAACAAAGTAGGTACCCCCACCCATTTACCTCATTTAAAACACAGATGGCATTTTGTTATCTATTGTCCACATGGACCAGTATGTCACAATGGATCAATCCATTAAAATGCCTCCCAGCTCTCATTATATAACAATCTGCAAGCACAGAAGTTTATCTAAACAATTTTCTTAGGTGATTAAGCGAGTTGAGACTCCATTTCTTTTGCGCTAATCTAGTAGATACTAAGTTTGTACTTGAAATGAGACACAATTTATATATTCCTCTCTCTAAGCCATTGACTGATGAGAGCTTGAAAGAATGCTCCACACTGAGTTCAGCCAAATGAAAGACCAGAAAAATAAGAAGGGTTGTGTCATTTTTATTAATTCCTCGAAGGTTTGAACACTGTTATTCAGATAGTAGAGGCTATTAATTTTAAACACAGAATCAACACAGCTTGGTTAGGAAAGTGACCTTTAAAAGTCATATAATCCAACCCCCCCAACTTTACTATTCTGGTTATCAAATCTTGCTTTCTACCATTTCTTTATGTTTCCTACATAAAATATTGACATTAAATCTCTTTGAAGATCTTCAACTATCAAATATGTTCGTGATACTTTTATAAATCTAGAAATAGGAAAAGTGTAATTTCATAATCTTACTAAATAAGATTTGGATTAGATGGTTTCTAGATGTCCCTTCCATCTCTGACAATTCTGTTATTCAGTGACAATTCCATAAATAAATTACTGTTTAGACAGATATCATCCCTTATTAATGCCTTATAAAAATCTATAAAAGCTCAGGAACACCAAGATTTGGGTCAAAGACTGTTTTTTCTCATTGAGAAAAATCTTTCTCAATTCCGCAATTAATAGGAGGTTGGATTATATGACTCCAGAATTCTTCCTTTGAGTCAATACTTCTGCAGCTCATTCATGCAAACAAGCAAGACGTCAGCCAGAATATTTGATGTTCCTTTTCTACCTCAGTGATTACACTGCTAATTTAGTCACAGTTCTATTTTGCACCTAGTTCTATGTCTCAGAAGAACCACGTGTCTTAAACTGATGATGGCATCTCCTTTTACATTTTATTTCCTTTGTTTTCATAAGCAGAGACACTGGCAGTTTTAGAGTATACTGGTGTATAGTTTTTTGTCAACTTTTATTATTAAATTCTGTGAGAAAAGTAACATTTGAAGTAAAAATGTTTAGATTAGAAAGAAAAAATATTCCTCTTTAAAATATCAGTGAAGAGGAAAAATTAAACTACACGTATGTGTACATACGTAAATATTTATATACAGACATATTTGCAAATATATTTAATCTGTAGTTAGTAAACGGATGTCCAATGAAATTTCTGTCATAGATAAAAACCAATTTACTCTTTAACCTTTTGTCCTTTTCCTGGGTAATCCAGACACAAGCACAAAAGAGTGATTGTTCTCTACTTAGATACTACTCTTCAAGTTATTTGCTTGCAAAGTAGGCCATTGAAGTAGCTCTCAAGGGACAGTTCTTCCAGTTTTGGCAAACAATGAAGTGAAAATCCCTTTGAAAGCCTACTAGTCTCCCACTTTGGGGTCAAAAGAGGACATGGGTGTTTCCAGATTTCAGTTCATCTCATCCTATAGCAAATACTAAAATCTCCAGTGTATGAATCTTGTCACTGAAACGCCATCCTTTTCTCTTTCACCTTGAAGACAAATCAAGTAATTAACTCAGATGTAGACATCTATATCTACAGGTATAATAATACTTAAGGCATAAGTTCTGTTGATGTGTCCTGTTCCATTCCAAGTAATTTTATCACACTCCTTTTATCTGGTCTAGTGGGAGGTGTCTCTGCCCACGGCAGTGGGGGTTGGAATTTGGTGATCTTTAAGGTCTCTTCCAACTCTAACCATTCTATGATTCTATGATCTGATTCTATGTCTACAGTGTTTACACAGGTGAACTGGCAGTAGTAGCCACTCACCACTGCTGTTTCGTCTTTGTCTCTAATATCAAAATCAGAAACGTAAACATATGACACAGATATGACTTCACCAAAAAATTGTAAAGGTCATGTTTTATTTATTTAAGTCATATTTTTAACATGAGAAAATTTTAAGGTGATCTAATGGGTTTCTGTATGGTAATATTGTAATGTAATGGGCTGTTAGTTCTGGATCACACACCTGAAAATCCATAGGCAGCCTTGTTTATGTGGTAAGTAGTGGCACACGTGGCAACAGTGTCCAAAGACATCAGCAATGAATTATGGCTAAATCACACAGGGTGTGTAGGCAAAATGAAGGAACATTTCCTCCAAAGAGTTCATGAATGGTGTCTTTTGAGACACAGCATGCAGATGCTGCAAGTAGGAAAACCCAGAGAAATGGTGAGAAGCTCTCCTCAGAGCAGACACTTGATAGTGTCTTAGATCAAGCAGACACTTAGATAGTGTCAAAGGCCTTATAGAAGTCAAAGAAATGACATCACTACCTATCTATGTATTGATTTTTCATTCATGCTTTCTTCAAATAAAAAACAAAACAAACCAGAGTTTTTTGGTGGAATTTTTCTTGGAGACAATTTCAAACATAAAATATTTTCCCCTGACTTCAAAATAACCAAATCATACCTAACAATTATTTAGTGAATAACTAAATGTGAAAAAAAAAGGGTTGTTGAATTTGTGTTGCCTTAGCTAAGGTATTTTTGAAAGGTGTTTCACTGCTTCTAATTAAAAAAGTGAATTAACAGTTAAATTAATAATTAATCTTTTCATCTGCATTTAGATTTGAAGGTTTATTTTTTTCTAACACATTTGTTTGTTTCTAGCACTTTTATTTGTTTTTTAGACACTTGGTGAGAAGAACAACTGTAGATTTCTTTGTATTAACTGAGCTCTGTTGACTGCAATGTGATTTGAACACCTATTGTACACCTACATGTGGCCACTTAAACACAGATGTTTTTATCTGCCAGATAAATCCCCTCTGCAGCTTCAGTAGTTCCATGGCTCACAAAACTATTGTTTAGTAGTGAGAGGGCTGCAACATAAAGTTGTGCTGACACATCAACCAGCACAATATCAAATCTCAGTTTTTCGAGAGGTGACAAAACCTCCCTTCAGTTGTCAATAATTTTAGTGTTTCCCTGTCCAACCACACAATCTCCATGCCAAACGCAAACTAGAAAAATCTAGCTCCACTTCTGCTTTATTCAGCAATAAACCTGCAATTAGGAAGCTTAATTTTTATAGGCAGGATACATTTGCAATAATAAGCATAGTAAACTGGGATTGTACTTAATCACATTCAGTTTCGCAAGATCCAGGAGCTGTTGGTTAATGACGCTCAATGTGATACTGTCAGTAACAAATCTGATAATTGCTTACAGGGAAAAGGCAATTTCAACAAATGCTCCTTCATGCAGGTGGCTGGTAGAAATTGCTTTCAGTCAATTACGCCTTCAATTACTCTGGATGAATGAGGCAGGATCCTTTAGCTCATTATCAGCCCAAATCCACAATAAGTAAGTAAATATTTTGACACAATGTTGAAACTGACTTCTGTAAAATCATGTATAATATTTATAAGCATTGAAAAGGTCACATATTGTATAGTCATCATTCAGTGCATTCAGTGCCAGCTAAAGGAAATCTTTCATGAATCGCTGGAGTAATATTTTAAGATTGTGAGAAGCCAGTAGTGTTCTGAAATCTCAGAAATGATATGATTGATAAATACCTGGGTCTTGTATCACTTCTAAGGAAGGAGGAAGTTAAGCAACAGGAAAGCATGTGCTTTGATTATGGGACAGGGTGTACATTAACATATAACATATAGGAAAAGCCTTATCTATCCATTTTGGAGCAGAATTTTATATCACTATGGAGAACAAGCTGAATAAAAATAAGAAAAGAAAAAATATTTTAGCCTTCTACAACAACAAAATATTTGGAAGAAAAAAAAATGGAAAGATACTGAAGATTCATTTAACATGGCACAGGTTCAGACTTTGTCACCCTTGCTTCATCTTCATGTTTTTTCCGGAAGGAAATGAAAATATGAGATTACTACCACCCACTGTCAGGACAAGTGGCTGTAAATCATGCATGAATGCAAATATTTGCATTATTTCTTTCTCCTGTTAAATTGTAAGATTAAAACTACAACGCATGCCATTAAAACGTAAAAGATAAATACTGAGTGCTCATGACTGAACAAATGCAACAGTGACCTTCTGTTCAGACTGTGTGCACATGATCTCAGTTTCATGATCTCATTGTTTCCAATCAATTTCTAAGAATTTATTACTTTCAAGGTGGTATCTTGTGTACATTCAGAAGAAAGGGTATACAAAGGATGCTTTGAACGGAACAAGCAGAGAATATGCCATCCACAAGGCTCCTTAGCTAAGCTTTGAAATTACTGATTTTTGGCTAAGATACTGGCTTTCAACTTGTGATCCATGGCACCACAAGGCCACTGAATTACTTCTACTAGTTCAAAAAATGTGATTAAACATGAAGTGGTTAAAAATAGAATAAAAGACTACGATTTTATCTAATTCTTTTATATCTAAAGTTTTGTTATTCTCCTTCCTGCTATTCCTTGGCCAAGAAGGACAGTTAGAAGAGGTCTTCCTGGTTGTAGACCCCCAATGCTTGTATAATGTAAATTGCAGAGAGGAATCCTTATCTGTACTCAGAAAAAAAGATAATATTGATTTTCTATGATGAAAGATAATTCACTTTTAGCAACAAGCCAACTCTTGTTAATAGTTGGAGGAGTAATATATTCTGTACTTATGCTTAACACACTTCCTTAGCAACCCAACAGCAGCTGTAAATAGTTTAAAGTTCTTGGCCAAAGATTGGAAGCAACTTATTGTGACAAGAATTATAAACTATTTTTAAGAGGACATTTTATGAATTGAAAAGAAATTATTTAATGCAGTTATCTGCAATATCAGGGCAACTAGATTTAACATCTCAGAAAGTCCCTTCTAGTCTTATGGATCCATAGCAGACTTTTTCTGAAAAATTCTGACATGGAACCATAATAAGTCTAACAAAGAGCTGTCCTACATTGTATTCTGAGATCTTGATTTGATGAAGGCTAAAATCTTCAAATGATCTTATTGCTTTTTCCCACCATTTTTCCAACCTACTTTTCAGACAGTGTCTGACCATGAGTGCTTAAAATGTAAGCTTCTACCAGCTGGCATTTGCAAACCTATTAAATATTACTGAGGCTCAGTATAGAACAAATTACCTGAAACCTTTGCTGAGACCTAATCTCTGGAGAATGCAAGGGAATTGCTCAATGCCAGCTAGGAATAGCCATACTGTGAGATAGTTCTCAACTGATAAGCCAGTCAACATGGCCAAAACCTACCTATTCCATAATATACACATAATACTATAAAGAACACAAAGATAGCTGTTGTGTTTCCAGCTAGCAGAGTGGCTTTCAGTGGTAAAAGCCATTTCCCCCACTTTTTTTGCATACCAAAGCTATGCAAATCTGCCATAATGTGAAGTCAATCACCAGCTCAGAAGGGCCCCAGCATCATGAACTGGATTGTTTCTGTTTGTTCTGCAACCTCCACATCAGTATTGACAATGAAATTTGTTTGTCAAGGACAACGTAAGACTTCATTTATTTTTAATCCTATAAAAAATAAGGGTAAAGCTACTTTTGATCCAGTTTTATTTGCCAGGAAAATAGAAAATAAACATCAGGATTACTTAAATATGACACTCCCTTGGGAGTTGCTAGAAGTCATTCTGTGTTAAGCCAGGCTGAACTGATTGTGAAATGATTGTAAGAGTGTATTTGATTTTAATGATAGATAGTGCCTAAGTAAATGGCAGGGATTAGCTGAAACTTGCAAGAAGTGTGATACAATTAAATAGCTAAAGAATATCTGTTGCAAAGAATACCTTCATAATATGCATTCACAGATCCTGAAACTTGTGGTACTGTGACTGCTGTCTTGTGGTAATTGTGAATAATTTATTGTAATATCAGCAGGTAAATTAACCCAGATATAAATGCTTATTCTGACCGTATTGCTCACATTGCACACTACCTGTGTCTACAGTAACAGTCAGTTAAAAACCTATTTTCCATTCCACTCAATGTGCAAAACAGGTAAAAAGAAAGACAAGTGTCTCAAACTATTTCATATCTTGATACCATTCTTTTCTACTGTCTTCCTAAATAGTTTGAAGATGAATTCTCACTTTTTCATTAAAAGTCCATTAATTTTAATTTTTAGAAATGGACATCATAGAGGAAGGCTTGCTTCTTGCCAAAATTATGTCAATAAATGTTTTTCTGTAGTAGTTCCAGATGTTATGAACTTCTCTTTTAGTACTGTAATATATTAGGTAATAGCTTAGTATCATTCGATTATCTTGGATACTTTTCATCATCTGCAACTGCGAAAACACCTAAAGCCCAATATATGTAAATCCATTTATCTGTTACACACATAAAATTGTAGAAGCTGAACTCAGTGGGCTCAGAATCACTTTTCTGTTTAAATGAGAGTATCCACATGTCTACATAGGCCTGAGGTTCTCAGTGGTCTATAAGCAAAGGTGACAACAATGTGGTTTTCTGGGGTAAAAATGGACTAGAGTCTGTATCTTTATTGAGGGGACTGAACTCTATCAGTTGAGGGTGGTCCTTGGTCCACAGTAACTTCTGAACTTTACCCTGGGATTGTCTAGAGGGCATTGATCAGCCTGAGCTCCAGCTATGACCTGCACTAACAGTTCAAGCAAGAGGCTTTGCATTGCACTGCAGCGTGTAGGATCACTCCCTGTGTAATATCTGACTATAAATATACAGTTGGGCTATCAGCTGGGAAGCTGTAAAACTTGAAATTGACAGAAACTATTATGAGACATCCTGGAATTATGAGATTCATGTGCAGATGAGCTGAAAGATTTACCAAGCAGACTTGCCTGGTTGGTTTCCCACATTTATTTTAACTTTTCTTACAGGGGTGAAATTTGTTAAAATTCAGATTTTGTGTTCAACTCTGATACCTTTGACTGGAGCATTTAAAAATGAATGTCCACAGTTAACACTGCCAAGATTATTACTATCCCTTCCTGTATTTGCATCTGCTTTGTTATTATTCATTCACACTTCTCGATGCATTAATTATAATCTTTTGTAAGACAGTTTTACAGGAACTCTCCAGGTGATTAAACTTGCAGCAGTTCAGGGAATTCAAAATGTTTTTTCCTTTTCAGAGATGAGTCTACCAGCTGTGCTCATCTAACCAGTTGTTGGATCTCCAAGGTTGGATCATACCTTGGACAGATATGAACTTGGAATTTTACGTACCCTCTCAGACAATTATGTTGTTTCCTTATACATCTTTTGAGAAGACCCAACATCTGCTCTCTAGAAACACTTCTTGCAGACCTGGAAATCTTCCAGCACCCTTTGCCACCAAGCCAGCCTGTCATGGTATCATGGATCTGTGGATGTCAGAGATCATCCTTCATCCTTTTAATCAGAAGAATAAGTAGCAGTGGTGTGGTGAGATTTTCAGAAAATCTGGAGGAAAAAAAGGAGAAAATAAGGACAGAAACTGTTAGCCACTGAACAAAACATGAAGAGTGGTAAAAAAATGCCCTGTTTTGGACTTAATAAAAGCAGGCTGCTTTCAGGTCTGAGAAATTCTAGTGTTCCTTGTGTTTTCAAGACTATTAGTTTTCAAGACTATTAGTCTTGAAAATATTTTTCTTCACTGTGTACTGCTCAGGCATATAAGGGTCGAAGGCTCAATTTGTTCTTAGGTGTTCATGTAATGAAATCAAGATCTTTGCAAAAAGTAAGATTTGGAAAAATCTGTGCATAAAAGAAGTGCAGCATGTTTGCAAAGTAAACTTAATTTTATCCTGCTAAATGTTATGTCTCTGCCATGAGTTACCTTGAAGCATTGCCTTCATGATGCTGTACATGACATTTATGATCAATTTTTAATTGTCCACAGTGAACTTAAACTGTTCCTCCATTTCCAAAGACCATAAATCATGGATCTGATACCTCATATTACCTGATAATGGTTAAGATGAAACACAGTTTCCTTTATACCTTATGAAATTAAGCTCTTTTAGTAATCAATTGTGAATTGTTTTCCTTTTTCTGAAATTGTCTGTACTTATGGGTGGCAAAAAGAAAAGAAAGGATTTGCAGGAACTGCAAGAAATCAAAAAAAAAAAAAGGGACTTGTGGGATTGCAACAGATCGATTTATAGTGTTTACAGATTGTGTGCCCAGATAATTTCAAAGCACATGGTATGAAGGGGTCAGATCAGCCTCATGCCAACATTTTTTGCAGCATCAGGCAAGACTGTCACTTAAGACCTAGCCAAAAGATTTACAATGTAAATGGTTAGTGCATATGGGCATGAGATTGCCTAAAGTCCCCAGCTGCCAGTGTAGACAAAGCCTTAATTAGCCAATAATGCTGGAAATTTGTGCTACTATGGAAGTTTTCTTTACTCAGTAAGCAGTTCCTCAAATAATATTGAATTCAAATCAACAACAGGTCTGACAAGTAACTGAGGAACATGGCTTTAGCTCACTATTTATTAACTAAAAATTCAATCAGTTAGCTAAAGGTAAAAGTGTATCATTATATCTCATGAAATCTTTGGTACACTAAGTAAATTAGAGTGGGTTTCTTTTAAAGATTAGATATCTATGTTTAGGGATCTAATTCCTTAGGGAGAAACCAGATTATATGGCCAGTTTTTATAGACTGGTAGAAATTCAGTGCCCATGAGAGATGTAAGCAATTTTAAGATTTGTTCTGCAGTTGAACTACCTGAGCACACCGGGCTAAGAAATTCAACAGATCCTAGGAGTTTAGACACACAGTTCTCAGTAACAGGTGTTGAAATTCTCAGCCTGAATATTCAAATTTAAAGTCACCAAAGCAGACTAACCACCATCAGTACTTTATTGCATCCTTTGAATTTACTGTGTTCCTTGTACCATATTTTCTACATGTGTGAAATGGAGAAACTGTAAAGAATGCTAAACCCACAGAAGACAAGTACACTTTATCTCATAGATCTAATTATGGAAGAAGATGCAAATGTAACTTTGTTTGTTTGCTTATTTGTTTGCTTATTTTCCTCAACTATTCCCTAATAAACTGCTAAAATCTACAGTAAAAAAATGTAAATCTGAATCCAATGACAATGGCCAGTTATGAAGGCTAATTGTCTACATCAGCTGCCAGCAACAATTTTTAGTCTCCTTAGCTAAAGTAGAAATGGGACACTAGGGTAAAGCAGGAGTCAAAAAAGGATGAAGAGAATGCTTCCCTTCAAAGATGTGACAGTGTTTTAACAAGATGGCAACGAACGCTTGGTTATTTACTGCAGAGAGGACAGGGTTAGATAGAGCTGTGAGGGAGACCCTCCCTTTGAGTCGAGGTCACTTACTGAGGATCTGTTGCAATCTGCTGGAATCCCTCAGTTTCAAGAAGTAAAAGTAACCTTGAGCTGGCATCACATTTTCTTAAAGAACTTTCTTAAAGTTCTTTTTAAGCTGTCACAGCAGTTCAAAAAAACCTTGGTATAAATTAAAGTCAGGTCAAAATATTTAATATATGTATAGCATGCAGGAATGGTCAGATTAATGTTGCTAAAGATATATGAGGGGTATCCAAAGTACTATTTTGAAGCACTTGCTCTGTCTCATTCGCATGGTATTCTCTTTCATTCTGGACATGTCTGAATAGTTTCATAGAATCATAAAATAGTCTAGGATGGAAAAGACCTTAAAGATCATCTGGTTCCAACCACCCTGCCATTGGCAGGGACATCTCCCACTAGACCAGGGAGATGTCCTGTCCAACCTGGCCTTGAACACCTCCAGATATGAGGCACCCACAACTTCTCTGGGCAAGCAGTGGCTGTGTCTCACCACCCTCATTATAATTTCTTTCTAGTATGTAATCTAAATCTCCCCCCTTCCAATTTAAAACCGTTGCCCATTGTCCTGTCACTACACTTCCTGACGAAGAGTCCCACTCCAGCTCTCCTATAGGCTCCCCTC
>JAOXNG010000021.1:116971652-116982959 GCA_028566535.1 Scolopax minor | reverse complement strand
GGGGGCAGAGAGACTGATTTTAGGATCAGTGCCTAGAAATTAATGCAGAGCAATTAAATTTACATCTCATAAACTATAAGCATTTGGTTGAAATCAGTAGGATTGCCAAAAGTATGTTAATATCTTGGAGCAGGAAACCCGCTGGGTCTTAAAAAGCATTCCAATAGCATTTTGAAACTTGTATCATGTATTAAATTACCAATTATATTTAATTGTAAGTTAATTCATAGAAAATGCTACAGTGAATGAAATCTTTGCACATGTCTTTAAGTTACCTTCTTCACTTTGGTTTGCAAAATAGAAAGCTTCACTATTTCAATGAAGAGTTATTTTTCTGTTGAATCTGGAAATTTGTTCATATTCGGTTTAGGTGCAAAAAGGGTGGTTTTCTATTTGCATATCATCCCATTTTGCATTCAAAAGATGTATTTTTGCTTGTAACGTGAGTACAGCTAAAATAAATGCCCACCTCTATTTATTTGTTAGTTAGAAATCAAGTGAAAAGAATAATTTTTCGTGTTATTGAGAGTATAAACTTTTATTGTTGAGCACCTAGGTCATATACACTGCAACGTTTTGTAATGGCTCTGGGAAATAATTGGTAGAAAAATTAGTATGAAAAACTTCTGTGAATGCAAAGCACTTCAGGGAGGCATAGGTGATGTCAAAATTAAACGTAAGTGACATAAGTCAATACCAAGAACAGGAAATAATTGACTTATACTGTTAATTACCAGTATGGTTTTTGCCCAGAACAATTACATCTCAGGTATAAGTGCTTGGAATAAGCCACCCTGTTTTGGAGGCCAAGAGAGTTTAATTGTACAGATGTGGCCAGTCTGTCCAGTTTTTTGGCCTCTGAGCTACAGCTGCCCATAGTCACAGTCCACTTCAATGGGCTTTGCTCTTTAGCAGAGCTGGAGAAACTGCCCTGCCTACAGGCTGGGGACCGTGGGTCACCTCCAGTGTAACGTAAGCAAGCTGGTGAGGAAAATGGGCCTTGTACCATTTGGAAAAGGGCAGTTTTTCTTACCCATATGTTCTCCATGAGCTTGAGCACCTTGTGTTTTATATAAACCAATTGCCTCGAGGTAAAGGGGCTTTGCTGAGTATGGAAAGATCAGCAAATCCTATTGGCCATTCCCCAGAAATAAATTAAAACTAAAACCAGCAGCCTCTCAAAAACCAAGTAAGAAGTTAAGCTAATAATATACCTCTGTGGCAACATGCCCATAAATTCCCTTGCAGTGGGAGGCTGGGAAAAATGCCAAAATAAGTAAATTCCATTCTAGTCACCTGCTTGCCTGCCCAAGGTAGCCGAGCACAAACAAGCTGAATGTAGCTCCTAGGACTTGATTGCAGACACCTGAACTTTGAAGTGACCTATATTACCTCCTGAGTCACTGTAGTTTCATAGTATGGTGCTTTGAACCTCCTAAGCAAGTTAGAGTCTTGGAGTCCAGGGTCTGGTGGTTGCTTCTTCGACTGGAGAAGGCTCTTATTCCTGTTGCCATTCCATACTACCTCTAATATAATCAAGAGCCGTCTTTAAAAAAAATTCAAAACAAATAACTAGCTTCCTGAAACAAGTCTTTTGCAGTAAGCCAGTGCTGGTCCATTTCTGGTCCAGACAGTTCTGCCCAGCTCACATGCTGGTCCTTAAGTAAGGGACACCTGAGTATAGAGGTCTGGACATGAGCTGAGTGTCTAATTCCCCTTTCAACCAATGCATCCAGTCAAAGCAGGCAATGGGGAGCAAAGTTTCAGACTTAAAGACACAGAAACAAGCTGAAAGCAGCACCCCATCCCAGCTTTTCCACAGTGTGGCAGTGAGCAGAAGGCTTCCGACAGGAAGGGAAATACACGTGTCCTGTACTGTGAATTCAGGTATTTGGCCATGATTACAGCAGGAAATATGAAGTGTACAAGGTAGTTGATTCATAGAACTTTGGAAATGTAGAAGAGGAATGAGTTTGTTTTAACTTCTGAAAATGGGAGGAGGAAAGAAGGAGGGCAGAAAGAAAACATTACCTTGCTAATTGAGAAAAAGCCAGGAAATACACAAAAGAAAGATGCACTGTGTATTCAGAGAAATGAGAACTCTGCAAAAAATAAATCCTCACTCTCCCCTTTTCAGAGATGATTCTGCCAGTGGTGTTCCTGTGTCTTGCAGCTGTGCTGTCTCCATCCACTGGAGTGGTAAGATCCATGCTTTGTACTCAGAAAATCTGGGTGGGACCCCAGGTGCTGATGGTCTGACTGAATATTGCTTTTCCTGTGCACACTGTTGAGTCGTGGAATAGATACCTAGGATCTGAAAAGCATTTATCCTTGAAGTCTACTTGGTTTCAAAGCAGTAGACTGGTTCCACACTTGCACATTAAACCATCTATAAAGTCAGTGTTACTTATGAGTTGGTTCATATTTTCTATTTGTTCATACATTCATAAAAATATGTTCATAAAAATATACTCATATTTTCTTCTATATTTTCAAAAAGCTCTCATACACAGATCCTGTAATATGGATCTCCTGAAGATCCAGCCCTCTTTCTATTAATTCCCCATAGTTTCACAGACAACAATTACCTAATATTCTCCTTATCTAATCCTACAGGCCCTGACAAAACTGCCTGTCCCTTTGCTGAAGTCCTATCCTCTCAGCATGTATTACTTTTTTATGCCTCAAACAGCCAAACAGTCTGTAGACTCAACACACACTTAGACTGGCTCCTCCTAACCCATACTTTGTCTGAAGTTTGAGTTTTATTACTTCTGTTTCAGAAACACTCATGTGACTGAAGGCTTGACTACATTTCCCCCTCATTTTTCAATTTCTGCTCTCTGTGCTGCAGTCTAGTGAGAATGGTTGTAAAAGGGAGGCTGAGTTATTCACATGGGTATTTTTTTGATTAGAAAATACATGAAGCTATGAGAAATACTGTCAGTTTTGGTAGGAGTAGAAGAAAAAAGTAAGGCATGAAAAACATAAACACACCTTTTTGTTCAGGGGGATGTCCTGATGAACAGGAGGTCTGTGACTATCCTGTGATTAAACTACAGGTTTCTTCCATAAAAAAAAACATTGATAGTCATGTTTAAATTACTGAAGAAGGGGGACACATCATAAGCACATCTGTATCTTCAGCTGATTTTTAAATCCTGTTTCCTCCAAACCTTATGAAGGAAACTATAATAAAAGTAAAATAAATCTTATTCAGTTGCCTAAATTTAAGAATCTACAGGCACAAGAGGCATTCATTACAGGATATCTCAGCTATCCACAGAGGGTTGGCAGATATAATGCAGAAATGAATGTTATTACTACTAAGCTGTGGAAACGCAGAAAATACCCTTAGAGATACTTTGGAGACAAAGTGTACCACAGTACCTCCTCCATCAAGGATCATCTCTATGGTTGAAATTAGTATTTTGATATTTTAAGATTTCCTAGACAAGATTCAGGATTTAGTTATATTCAAATATATAAGGGATATAACATGTTCTTTCAATTTAGGAACCTGCAAGTTTTGATGCTCTGTCAACTAGCAGAGCAGATCAGCAAAAGGTGATTGTTGACAAACATAATAGCCTCAGGAGAGGAGTAAACCCAACTGCCAGCAACATGTTGAAGATGGTAAGTTGCGTGCTGTAAATCTGGTTTTTATGGGTAATGCACTCTATGAGAGATACAGGACTATCTGCAAGGTCACATTATTTTATTTAGCCATAAATTCACTCTTCAGACCTTTCAGGAGGATTGAGCATGGCCAGCACCAAGAGAAATGTAAAGTGTGTCAGGTGGGAAAAAAGTCTGGAAAATTTTGTGGTGTATGAACAATAATATATCTTTCTTTTGAAAGAAAAGGAAATGGAGGAGCCATAGTATGTTTTCATTTATTTCTGGTGCATTCTTCATCAGTCTTTACTGTTTTTATTCTCCTGGGTACATAGTGACTTTGTTCCCACCCCCATACGCTCCCATAAAAGGGAAAGAAAAGCATTGTGAATATGATTTTTTCAGACTTGAAGTCTAATTTCCAAATGTTGTTCCTTCATGAGGGTTTATTAATTGGTGAGTGTCTGAATGACTAATATTTTCTTCTTTCATTAAGGAATGGAGTCCTTCAGCTGCAACGAATGCCCAAAAATGGGCTGATAAATGTTCTTTAAGTCACAGTCCTGTTGACAATAGGACAACCAGTAAGTTAAGCATGAGTGTTAACTGAATAATGTCATATATGTTAGTGATGTTACCAGTTTGCTTTGGGGGGGGAAGGGGTTGTTGTTGTTGTGTTTTGGGTTTTTTTTATTTATTTGAGATGCCATTTATATTCACTGTAATTTTGCTGGTGCAAAGTAAGAATTCTAGGTTAAATCTGTCCAGCAAGTGAGAAAAGTTCAAATCCATTCTCATCCCAGTTGAATCAGTTTTACATAGGTATATCCCATCTTCTGGGAAATCATAGTGAGAAAAAATACTCTTTCAAAATACCTATCAGAAAAAAGATTATCTAGACCCAGTTTACTGCAGAAACCAACCTGCATGTGATGGATGAAACTGTCTGGGAAGGAAGGGGCAAAAGGTGAAGGTTCAAAACCAGCTGGTGGTCCTAAGCATAATTTCTAAAACTAATAGTTCTTAAATCTCTGGCAGCTTACAACCTATAACTATCTTGGAGGCTTGTATAAATGTTTCAGTAATTGGATATTGAAGTTACCTCTATACTGTGTTCACAATAGCCATGATCAGAGCCCAATGTGGTGTTGGTTGACTGCTGTCTATACTCTGTATAAGACATGGACTGTCCTTCAGGCCTCATACTTTTTGCCTATCAAACAAATCCTCTGGTTCTAGCTAAGGTAAATCTCAGATGAAAACGAATGCATATGCAGTAGGGTTGGACCTGAATAAAAACAGAATGTGAAGACAGTGTAGACACCTTCTTGTGTACCGGGAGTAAGCTTTGAATTATTGGGATTTTCCCATGATTACTGAGCTGTGACCTGACTAATGACTAGGATGCTGACTTTCAAATAGCAAAATTACAGTCGTGAATCTGTGGTGCACATGTGCAGGTGTATCTCCAGACATGCAGAAGGTCTGTCAACAACCAAACTACTAGCCAAACAGGCTGGCCGTGGTGCAAACTAGTCAAGTGACAACTTCAGTATTGACAAAGAGTGATGTCACTGAACTGGAAAAAAATCCCAACACTCTTCTGTCTCACCTGGGATGAGAACTTCCATGGAATTTGTACCTCCTTTTCCTGTCATTTTTTGCATGTATCTTTTATGCATTTCTCAGTACCTTTCTTTTTTCAGCTGTACCATGTGGTGAAAACCTCTTCATGTCAACTGCCCCTTTCCCATGGTCAGATACTATTCAGGCCTGGTACAATGAGGAGAAAGATTTCACATATGGAATTGGAGCAAAAACACCAGGTGCTGTGATTGGCCATTACACTCAGGTAGATGCAACATTTTTATATTTCAGACTGGATAAATTAATATCTATATGCTAGCTAAGCAACATTTCCCTTGATTATATTTAAAAACAATAAACACAATGCAGGCATGAGAGTTATTCTGACAAAACAAGATGAAAACTTTCAAAGCAACAGACTTAAAATGAAAATAAAAGGCTAAGTGTCTTTACAGAGTAAAGATACTGGTATTTCAAAACTTCAGGATGAAACTTATTTTTTGGTATATTTAAAAATTGCTCAGAAGCTGAAAGAATAGGGTTATTAAAGTATCAGGAAGGAATATAAATAGGTTTGTTACAGACTTCCATTGACTCAGAGAGTTTCTAGTTGGACAATGGCTTATAATAATCTCTTTGTTCACCTGCATGAACCACAGGATTAAAAATTTTACATTATAATTCATTCATCTTCTTCAACAGTTTTAATTGAATGAAAACATACATAATTGAGACAGTTTAACTCATATGTTATATATGTGTATGATAAATTATCATTATATCCGAAATATTTTTTGATTCAGGATGAAATCAAGGAAATAAAAAAAATTTTACAGCAAAGTGGCAATACTATTTTATTATAAAGGTTTAAAAGAGTAGCTTAATTTGTTTGCAAATGTTTCTTTAATGCATATTGTACTTAAATAATTTTCATATGTATATTTTTTTAATACTCTCATGATTTTATTCTTATATCTACAGGTGGTTTGGTACAATTCTTATCAAATTGGATGCGCTATTGCTTTCTGTCCCAACAGTAAATACAAGTATTTTCAAGTCTGCCACTACTGCCCCGCGTACGTACTAATTCTAATTCTGGAACTACTTATGTTATCAAAATTAGTCAGGAGATGGTGAAATTTGTAACAGGGCACATCATCCATAGCCGAGAAACAGGTTGGAAGAGTGTATAAGGAATACAAAAAGATAGAAACATATTCATTAAAAGAATCTTCAAACAAAAAAAAAAGCATAAAGCACCTAAAAGTGACGCTTATTTTCAGATTAAATTTCATTTGCCTAAAAATCTTAATTTTCATAATAATAAATCACAAGTAACGATTTTCCACTTTCTACTTGAAATCATGGTTCAGAAATATCAGTAAGTACATCAATAAGTACAAAACAGTGAAAAGTATAATTAATACCAGAAACTTCAGTGGAAATCTTAAGGCACAGTGATGATTTCATAAACTGCCTAAAATTAATTTTCACACTCTCATTGTAATATATTTTGGTGGCTTGACCTTGGCTGGCCACCAGTAGCCCACCGAGCCACTCTGTCACCACCACCACCCTCAACAGGACAAAGTGAGAGAAAATACGACAAAAAGGTTGTGAGTCAAGATAAGGACGGAGAGATCTCTCAGTAGTGGGTAAGAATTGGCTTTGTCTGAAACAGGGACAGCTTCTCGTGTCTTCTCACAGAAGCCACTCCTGCAAATTCCCCCCACCCCACTACCAAAACCTTTCTAGATAAACGCCAATGCATATATAAACATTGTTTGACATATAACCAAAGACTGAGTGCAAATTAATATATATACGCATCCTTATAATTAAGTTTTATTCTCAGATATGGTACAGTGATTTTATAGCTCATGTTGGTAATGTTGATGTTGCAGGGGGAATCTCATAAGTTCAATTCCGAAGCCCTACAAAAAAGGAGCTCCCTGTGGTGATTGCCCTAATGCTTGTGATAATGGATTATGCAGTAAGTTTTAAGCAGTCTAATTGTGACTTCCATAAAGTTGATGCTTTTAAAAAACCTCAATTAATTTATGCAAATTTTTTATTTCTTCAAGTTCCAGGCCCAAAACACTATTACAGAACCACACTTCACCATGACAGGTGCTTTATCTAGGCAAGACGATTTGTGGAGTGAAACCAAAGAAGAAAGAGTCTATAACAAGGGTGGACAAAAGTTAGGCAGTTGCTGGTGCACACTGAGATGCAGATGTCCTCCACTTCATGGATCAAGATATTCATATGACCTAGAGAGCTTCATTAAAGATGACAGTGTTAGGGTCTCCATGCAGAAACTCTCATGTATACCTCCTAGTGTAAGAAGATGCATTGACTGCAGTGAGGTCCTAAATAGGTTTATATGAATGGTAGCACAGAAACCTCAGCTCCAGATTTCCGGCTGCAGTTTATATGTTTTTCCATAACTAGGAGAGACAATACTCATCCTTGAAACTAGGAAATGCCGGGGAAGGAGGGGACTTTATCTTTTTTCTTCTTCCTTCTTTGAACGATGGTAGCTGATCAGGTAGCAGTAACGACACATTTGTTAAGAGCAAGAAGCAAATCCGAGTTCTGAGAATTCTAACAGAAAATAAAAACTTATGGGCTAAGTCTCATAATGCAAGACTTGATTTCAGTCTTCTGTTTCTGAATTGAGCTAATTCTCATCAAAGGCTGTAATATAAAGGAAGAAAACGTTTAAACATCTTGTGAGCTCTGTGAGAAACCTCCTTGAAAGAGCTAAGAATTTTGTGTGTGTGGTCAAAGGTTTTGGATGTTGCTGTGGAGTAAATGGCAACAGGGAGTAAAACATTACAGAGAAAAGAAATATTGATGAAAAAAATAATTAAAAAAGAAGTGTTGCACATTCACTTCTCCCACTTATGATTAAATTTGTGTTTCAATTCATTTTCAGCCAAGCTTTGAAATCTTGAAGGTGTTTATTCCAACTGCCATGGCAAAGTGTCCTGGATGTACCCATCACTTCGTCAAGTTCTCTGCCCTGCTTCCTGCCAATGCAAAACTGAAACGAAATAACAGGCTCAACTTTTTTCTTCCTGGATATCCATCTCTTTAGTGATTTCTTTCACAAAAACAGATTCCATCCTGCCTCGACAACAATGCAGAAGGACTAACTTCAGTCTGCTGACTCACACTAAGAGAAGCTGTAGAAGGATGTACATATTCTATTCATATAATGGTCTAGAATATAGTGAAGATCTTAATTGAAATTTGGCATTTGGGTACCACATATATTTAATGGTTAACTTCTCACATCTTTCTTTTCCCAAAGTGTTATCTAAGGAGCATTGTTTAAAGTTCTGTGGTTCCATATGTTCTTAGAACAAATAAATCTCCTTGGTCATCCAACTAATCTTAACTTGACCAACATTTTCAACTATTGTACTTTTAAGATGACAGAAGATCAACAGGGTTACCTGAAATATGCAGTTATCGAAAGGAATTGGGAAAGCGGTGTATTTTCCACTAGAATTAATCTGGTTTAGAATCTGTATCTTTTGCTGGCATACATTCTACTGAAAAACGTTTAGTTGTATTTAAAAGTTTAAAAAAAAAGTATATTTCATTTAAATTAATTATCTTGCTTATAGTATAAGATTCCACTTAGCATAAATATGAGTAACCAAACCTGCCCTCTAATGGAAAAGAACTGAGAAAAGGGCTTAATTCATAAAAATAGATAGTCAAGTGGAAAGATCCCTCAATATGGAAACTTTGGTTTTAGTAAGAAACAAGGGTATCTTCCAAAGTTTTTCTTTAATATTTTTGATTCTGTTGTATCAATCATTAAATCACTCATTCTTCATTGACCAATTCATTGTAATTTTCCTTCTTTTTTATTATTGTGAAATACAGTTCACTTCCACCAACTTCATCATTTTATCAGCATTAGGGCCTGAAGGGAGCCTGATTCTTCAGCAGTATAAGCAGAAACAGTTCATGTGAGAAACTGAAGATTTCCCAGGCAAAAACAGAAGTCAGGCAAACACCTTTCCTTGAGGGTGCTTTCAGAGAGAATGACCATTAATGTGAATAACATGCAATACTCACTTTTGTGACCTTTGGGAGTAAAGTGTTTTACTGTGCAGTCAAGAGTCAGACAAAATATTATTTTAGTCTCACCTTACAATGGTTTCACATTTCAGTCTTCTTTTAGTAAGGAAGCTGCTGTCATAATTGAGATTCCAAGTCCCAGAGTCTTTGGCACAGAATAATTTCAGCTCACACTTCTGACTCATTCATTTCAGTGGCAATTTCAACACAAATTTCTGACTCATTCATTTCTTCTAGGATGAAAGATGAGCATTAAGCTAAAAGCTTGGTTTCACAATTCAAGTGCTTATTGTTTGGGTTGTTGGTTTGTTTTTTCCCATTCAATTCCACCACGTTTTCCTTCCCTGGTATACTACCCTCTCATTTGGGTACATCTCTACTAGCAAATTAAGCAATGCCAGGACATAGATGTGAGCGCTGGAACATCACTTACTGCACTCTGAAATAATAATGATAATGCAATAGCTAATCCAATGTTGTTATCAGTAAGTAAATGGGTAGATCCATTTATTATGAGTAGTAGGTCTAGAAATTTATTCCTTTCCATGGTAAACCATAACACGAGAACTGATTTCTCAGTCACTCACAAGATGAAAGCAGTTGTGCGATGAGGTAAAAATCAGCCCTAATACAGTTCATACACTAGGACCCAGGTCAAGAAGCTTAATTTAAATATCTAAGAACGTAATAGAGCAATTGTTTAGCAATCATTTTGTAATCAGTAAAGTATAAAATATCAGCTGGATTTGTCACAAGCTGACCTTGCCAAACCAAACTTTCTTTTTCAATGAGTAATTCAGACCAGTGGATGTTGCTTTGGCTTTAGTAACATGTTTGACAAAGCAGCAAAAGACATTTTCAGTCCAGGGAGATGTGGTTCAGATGAAAGTAATAGGACATGGCCCATACATGCTGTTGGACACACACATCCATGATGCTCCTGAATCTGTTCTAACACAAGAGAACAAGAGGAAATAACCTCAAGTTGTGCCAGGGGAGGTTTACATTAGATATCAGGAAAAAAGATATACTGAAAGAGTTATCAAACATTGGAACAGGCTTCCCAGGGAAGTGGTGGAATTGTCATCCTGGAGGTATTTAACAGATGGGTAGAGGTAGTGCTTAGGGATATGGTTTAGTGGTGGTTTTGTCAGTGTTAGGTTGATGGTTGGACTCAATAATCTGAAATGTCTATTTCAACCTAGACAATTCTGTAATTCTAAGAAATATACCAGAATTTTAATCCAGTTCATCTTAGTATAAAATGAATAACTGGTACTTAAGAAAGACAAGATCTGGAGAAGTAATAACAATTAATATATTGATGATGGTATAAATAGCCCTTGGAGCAGGAAAAATAAGATATTCTGTGCTGTGCTATGAAGACATTAAAATACTTCTATTTGCATCAGGGTATTTTATAGTCTTTTTTTCTCCAAAGAGACATACCTTTGATAGGTGAAATACAGAATGTTGTCCTCACCTATCCCAAAAAGAATTTTACTTAGTGCTCACAGTACCTTCTTCATAAGCATTGCCTTTATTGCAGGGTGGCATAGTATCAAGGCTCCTGTTCCCCTGACACATTTTCTCACTACCAAACAAACTGGTAAAATTAGACCTCCATCAACATCTTTTTTTTCATTTAAGCATATATTGGAAGGGAGATGGCTATAACAGTTGCTTTATGCAGGGTCCAGTTGTGCTTTTGTCTTGGGCAGGAGAAAGTTTTAGTGGCTGACTGGTAACTGACTGGTAACTGACTGGTCATGCTACAACCAGGTACTTGTAAAAATTAATCTGCTTGTAAAAGACTTACAAGCTCTTATAACATGTACTTCATAATGTACAGCAAGGTGGTGTGCCTTGTCCCCAATAGTTCCCTGTGGTCACTGAGGCCCCCCCAAAATGTACCGTGACAATAAGAAAGAAAGCTAAGGAGTAGAGAGCGAGCTTCCACCTGGAGCTCATGTGTTCTGGGGCCACGAACAGCCTGTAGAC
>JAOXNG010000021.1:116784190-116794235 GCA_028566535.1 Scolopax minor | reverse complement strand
TCTATAACTGTGCTGCAGAAAGCAATTTAATATTTTAAAAGATTATTTTTTGAGTATTCAGCAGAAGCTACTCTTAGTTTTAAGGTATGTATATTCCATTTTAGAATATGTCAATTTATAGAATATGTCAATATATAGAATATTATTTATTCCTAGGTGTACATCTCATTTTACTACTGCTACTACTACTAAATATTTCAAAATATTTAATGACATAAAAGAATTATGTGCATTTTGGAGATTAAATGTAAAATCTTTCCCAAAACATTTTTCCTAAATTAACATTTGTCAGAAATTCTGCTTCAAAGCACATTTTTAAAATAGTTGTTTTTACTCAAGTAGTACATTGGGAAAATATCTGAACCTCTTATGTCTGAAAGCAGAAAGCCAAGATATGGGTGAAATCTGTTGAGCTCCAGAAGGAAACTATCTGTCTTCATCAAAAACAGTCTTGTGTTTCCTTAATATTACTTAAACTGACAAATATCTACAAATACATACATTATACATATATATATGTATATATGAATAAGTTTAACTTCTTTGTTTAGAAATCAGATTTGACACATTTCCTAAACTGTTTTTACTTGAAAGACTAGCTTGTTATAGCAAATCTGTCTTTAGATTGGTGTCAAGAAGAGAAGGAGGAGAAAATATGGTTTTCTAAGTCCTCCACTACAATTCCTTAGTCAGCTGGTGGGAACTACCAGCTAGCTTTTCCATACTAATATTAATCTGTAGACCATTCTGGTGCTTACTCTTCAATTATCTCTGTGGGGTTCAGAGAGTAGTAAAAGTTTGAAGTCTACACCTTCTGCCTATCAAACATGAGTGTGTGTGTGTGTGTGTGTGTGTGTACCTATTGTGAGCTCTTTTTTTCCTTTATACTGGAAACAGTTACAGATGTATTTTTGTTGTTGTTTCTTCCTAATCTTTTCTGGTTCAAAATGCTAAGGGAAAAGTGTGGTTCATATTGGATACTCAGATTTCATTTAGGTATGAACTTTAGCTCCACTTACTAGCTGGCCTTTAAAGGGCAAGATAAATACCCATAAGTGAAAAATGATGCATTTGTATTCTTTTTAAACAAACAGAATTACGTGCTCTTAGAATCAAAGGTCATCTCTCTTTCTAGCAGTCTTTCAGCTTTTCTACTCTTGGTTCTATCAAAACCCAAGGACTTATACTCCATCACTTACTCTTCTATTAGACCCAATAATTTCTGAGCCTTTAAGTAGTATATATGGCTTTAAGACTATATGAACTGTGTTCTTTAATTTTCCTGGGATCAACAAAGGGAAAACTTGCAGCAGAAAACATTTTATGTCAACTTGAAACAAAGTTAATGCATTAGAAACAGTGGGAGAGGATGTTCTGTTTAAACCAATAATTTTTTTCCAATGGATGACATTTTCTTCTCATATTTTTCTTCCAAGTTCCTTTTCAGAAGAGAAAAGGAGGATAAAAGAAAATAAATCACACAGCAAACAAACAAACAAAAAAACCCAACAAAAAAAAGCAAGCATCCAACAAAACACACACACACACCCCCAAGAGCTTTAGCCTTGTATAAATACACCAAATTCAAAACAATCACCGTTAATTGCAAGTATAGGCTTATTGTACTTGGTCAACCCCAAATGTATAAGAACATATCACACCTGCCTGCCTCTGTTCACACATGCCCAGTACACCCAGCAAGACTGTAGCATGCTTCACTGAAAAAAAATGCAGTGATTCTGTCCCAAATTTTAGCTTTTTAAAAACTTAATATTGTCTAAATAAATAGACAGAATAAAAATGACCATCTTAGAGTTGTTAGTTTCAGCTGAAGCGGCACTTACAGATCATAGCAGAAGCTGTCATTAAGAAATAATAACAATCATCACCTTGAATCCATTGATCCTGCTGTTCTTTTTCTTATGTAGACAGCTATATCTGTACAAAGTCTCAATGGTGCAGATACATTCATTAGTTCTCAACTCTCTCCATCTCTTTTGCACTGATTGCATACCTAAGGGACTTTATTAGACCACTTCCAATCCATTGTATTAGAAACAATCTTTCAACATACTGGTTATACTGGTTATATTTTAGATAACTAAATTGGTAGGTTGCTACCTTTAATACAGGGATATTAGGTGGTTCAGATACAATTGTTCCTAATCATGCTTGTTAAGCACAGAGGCTTTATGTCTTCAAAAGTCCTATCAAACCAAGTCCCCATCTATCGCATAGCTATTCTGATCCAAGGTCTCCTGTTCCACAATTTTATAAAGATTAAACTCCATGGAGAAGGGGAAAGCGAGAAAATAGAAGATTTTGTTACTGAAATAGTCAAAGAAAAACTTCAATGTTTGGTTCCTCTTTGCTAGTCTTTGGAAAAGAGGATGCACAACATAGAATTAGAATATTTTGTTTCTTATCACACTCCTCTGAAAACGGACACAAATGATAATGCTTAAAAAACTTTTTTATCAGAAGAGTTGTCTAACAGTAACTTTGGTCCTGTATTTGTATCTGTCAAAATGTACACTGTACACAAATGATGCTATTGCATAATTTTTTTTTCAGAGGGGAGAGCACAATACAATTAAAAAACAATTACACATTATATTTCTCTCAGTAGCTATCAGCATTTATATTAATATCAAGCTTTGGAGAAAACATTTCCATTGTAGTTTTGTTAATCACAAATTACCTTGTTAATAAAGGAAGAAAGAAAGGACATAGATTACTTTCAGTGCTTACTTTGACTCCTGAATTTGCTATTTACAGACATATTACAGTATGAGAATATGAGGAGGTTTAGTTGTTCTTTTTCCCTCCTAATAAATACCATTAAAATATATCTAAGGATGAAGTCTTCAGATTTAAGAGTGGTATGAGGGACCTGGAATATCTTGCTTTTGAAGACTCTTCCAAATAGAGAAATGATAAAGATGGGTAAGGGCTCTTCATCTCCAGCCCAAAAGGCTTTGTACACAGAAATCTATGTGGCATTCAAAAACAGAGGAAAAAATCCTCCCTCTCTCCCATCTTTGCTATCACATGCTTTCAGAACTGGAACTGATCGAGGAAGGGAGAATAATAACACAAGAAATCAAGGATGTCAGTTATACTACATGGCATGTTTAGTGCAAAAGAAAGTACCCAACACTGTGTAAAATCCAGAACTTTGGCACTAGGCATCTATGTAGTTCTAGAAAGCAGTGGGGAAAAATAGAAGAGAAATGTAGTATGTGCTGCATGTGCTTTTAACCACTTGTGACAAATCAGCGATGGGCCAGGAGGCAGCTAAACTGGGAGTCAGCCGAGGGGAGGAAGAGCCACTTTTTTGCTTGCCCAGTTCTTATGGTCCTCTATAATTGATAATTTTTGTGACTCTTAAGAGAAACAGCAGTGGGTTAAGTAGATCATTTTTTTCAGTCATTATTGAGTACCAGAGAAGAAATAGCTCTCTTTGGTGCTGTTACGTTTTTATGAACATTCTGATTACACATGCAGCCTTAAAAATACAGGAAGTGGAACCAGTTTATATCAGGTCATTCCTAAAATGATCGACTGCCAGCAAAAAAAGCCTGCCAGTGTCATCAGTATGGCAACTGGATGCCATATAAAGCCAAGTACATTTTTTAAAATGAGAGAATTTATTATTTATTTTTAAATAGAAATTACATTCATTGTTTCCTGTAGCAGCTAAGGCCAGAGCTTGTCATCAGCTCGGAGAGATGTCTGAGTGTCTGTCCGTGATGATGAGCACGGTACATCTGAGCACACGGTACAGCTGAGCAGATTGTGGACACAACTACAAGTAGTTACTGGATACAGAGGAGGAACATCTGTGGTTGACAAGGCTGCAAGAATATTTACTTTTGAAAGAGAAACTTAATATAAAGTTCCTTTATTTTTGTGATACTTTCTTTTTTAAGTCCTTTGATGGGCAAATATTCCATTTTCATTAAAATGTGCGAGTAAAAAGTAAGATAATTTAATGGTATTTTTTAAAACAAACCACCCAAAAGTATCTATCTTTTCTACTTTTTTTCCAAATTTTGTATTGTTACCAGACAAACACTTCCCTACCTCTTTGTTGCTTTCCTTCAAGGAAGACCTACAGAACCTTTAAAAACTGTGATTGAAAGTATTCATTTTGAAAGATCTGTTGGGTCTGTGAAGTTGGCTACACTAATCATCGTTCGTTTTTATTTAATCTTTATTGATTTTGAAGTACAAATCCTTATTCATTTTGAGAATAAATATGGAAAAGACCCAGGGCTGTGCTGTTTCCACTGGATTAGCCCGTTAGGTGAAATCCACCATCTACCATTCTATACTTGAGCTCAAACTTTCTGTTTTGCAAGTTCCTCTGATTCATAACGGTTGTTCTGAATTTTTTTTTTAAAGGATGAAATTCTGAAAGCGGCTGTGATGAAATATGGCAAAAACCAATGGTCTCGTATTGCTTCTTTATTGCATAGAAAATCAGCAAAGCAGTGCAAAGCCAGATGGTAAGTGAGAAGTGCCATGACTGGGAATATGAGATTCACAATTTAGAATTTAGAAATTACCACAGGTTAATTTATGTCCACAGAGAAACAATAGTTTTAAGATTTTGATTGATTTCTGCGATTGTGGATATTTCAAATTCCTATTGCTTGAAAGTAATTGAACAAAACTAGCCAAATGTTCTCTTTGCCAGTAAGTGTAGTGTTAGCAAATGCAAGATGACTCAAAATTGCATATGTGATTTTTTTCCCCTATACTTACACATTTTTAATCAATGAGTATTACCAAGGATATAACATTTTAAGACACTAATCTATTTTACAGATAATTTTCTAATTTTTCATACTGAGAGTTTGGCTTGAAGATAAATGTTTAGAACTGATACTGTGGAATTTCATTTTATATATACAGAAAAAAAACAAACACCTTAAAACTAATGCAAATACATGCAGTACAAATCTATTTGAGAATCAGACTTAGTTTCTTGAGTACTGAACTGCATATATTTATTAAAATACTTCCTTATAAGTACTGGCATAGTTAAAGATTAGTAAGATAACTGTTGAAGGGTCCAGACCAAACCTAGTATTTCTGGTACCTTTGGTTGTTGTGATTTTTACTTTTCTTTTACTGGATTAATTCTGTGACTCCTCACTTTGCCAGACTGAAGATGCAGAAAGGAAGAAGAGGCAATATCTGTATGAAAAGAAGTGGATAAATAACACATTTTAAAGCTTAAATACATATGTCATAAAAATACTCTGGAGTAACATCCTTTTGTAAAGTAAAAACTTGAAACTATGAATAACAGGATTTTAGAGCCTCATTGTGATAATTTGAATAAACACTGTCCTGAGTTAATTCAAAGCAAATCAATGAATATCTTGGATCTGTCGTCCTTAACCTTTTCACTTTTTAACAGGTATGAATGGCTAGACCCAAGCATCAAAAAGACAGAGTGGTCACGGGAAGAGGAGGAGAAACTGTTGCACCTGGCCAAGCTGATGCCAACCCAGTGGAGAACCATTGCCCCGATTATTGGGAGAACTGCTGCACAGTGTTTGGAACACTATGAATTTCTGCTGTGAGTTACTGTTTTGCTCGAGGTGCACACCAGGAAAATCTGCAGGGTTTGTTGTAGCTCTGTGTCAATCCCTTCTCCCATGGTGCTGACGTGTAGGGTTTCAAGTTGACCAAGTCCCTTTGTAAGCAAATCCTTAAGGACTGTTTCTTTTCAGTCAATGTGTCTAACTTGAAAGAAGAAGCTTCTGGAACCTGGAGGACAGGCTTGAATAGAGATAGGTGTATATTTTCCTGCTTCAGGTCTAGAGGACTCTGTACCTACAGAGAGCTTTTTTAGGCTGTGAGAAGGGATGGAAATTGCTGTTTTGCTGTGTGAGCTTTCTTAATTCTGGTGTGATTGGTGAGTAAAAAAGCGTAGTAGGAAACTCAATTGTTTGTTTTACCACACTGCCTCAATGCTTGTCCTTACTGCTAAAGATTACCCAAGGAGAGTTCTCTACTATTAGCTTTGTCAACACTATATTTTATAATATATTTTATAGTTAGAAGGTAATACTGTGTTGGCTTCTTTCTCCTGTCTGATTTAAGATTGTGGAACTGTACCATGTTCACGAATCTTTTCCACAGTAATGGTGCAGCAGGTTTATGTATGGTACACAGCAGGAGGTTACTTTTTTTCAGTCAGTCTTTGGGGCCATCTAAGGGATGTTTGTTATGATTCTGGGGAAAAAACTAAGAGCCAGTTGTGACATACATACTTAATGTTTTTAGGGACAAAGCTGCTCAGAGAGACAATGAAGAAGAAACTGCTGATGATCCTCGGAAACTTAAACCTGGAGAAATTGATCCAAATCCAGAAACCAAACCAGCCAGGCCAGATCCTATTGACATGGATGAAGGTAAGATAGGAGTTTCTCTACTGCTTTTTGACAGAAATCTGATCGGTTTGGTTTTACTTTTTACAAACCCTCTGTACCCTGGGTTTCTTTTGTCTTTTTTTTTCTCTGCCCCCAGTGTTTTTTTTTCTTTCAGGTTTTGTCTTATTTCTCTATCTGGTCAATCAGTAATAGTTTTCTAATTTTCTTTTCCTTTTCTTGGTGTGTTTTTTGCCTTCTAATCTGTTACCATCTCCTACCATGATTAACTATTACTTGCTTTGACAATTGCTCTGCTTGTTTGCATTCTTTTTTCTGCATCTTCACCTTTACACCTCAGCTCCTACCTCCCAGATGAGGCTGAAGCAGGACTACATGACTATTTTTTCCTTGCACATAGCAATGTTATGACCTAAAAAAATTAACACTGCTTAAATTCCATGAATGGACCAGTGCAGTTTTGAACAGTCATGGCTTGCAAATACAGCGTTCTTGGGTCTGGATGTAAATAAAATCAGCAAATTTTGTAATGTGGTACTCTGAGGTGCCATGAGATTATAATTTTGTTAGTGTGACCTGTTTGCCTATTTATGCAGATATTTTGATTTGCTGTCATTATTAGTTGAATTATTTTCAACATTAGGCATTTTTTTTCTTAAAGTCTTCATTTCACCTGACCAGTGTTAGAAAATATTTTGAAACAACTTGGAGAAAACTAGTTCAGCGATCGTACAGAATGCTTGTGAAAACATTGATTCATTCAGCTTTTAAAGACTGCTTTGTGATCTTCATGTCACTTTTTCCCTCACTCCCATCTTTCAGTGCAAATTCACAACTATATCTGTACTATTGTAGATGAACTTGAAATGCTGTCCGAAGCTCGAGCTCGTCTGGCTAATACGCAGGGAAAGAAGGCCAAAAGAAAAGCAAGAGAGAAGCAGCTGGAAGAAGCTAGGTAAGGTCGTGCTTAGTTTCATAGACTGGGACTGCTGCTGTTGACTCTGGAGCAACTGGAGTGCTTAAAGTCAGGCACAGCCTTAAGTCATTGCAGAATCAGACTTTTTGATAGGAATTTGTGACAAAAGCTTAATTTTTATTGTTTAAATACGCGCAGCTTTATCTAAGCAGCAGCTGATTAAAAGTAATACCAGATCTTGGGATACAGGAGCCACCTCGAGGTGTGCACTTTAAATCATGTAGTGTTACTTCTTCTCAGACGACTTGCTGCTCTCCAGAAAAGACGAGAACTTCGGGCTGCTGGAATTGAGATCCAGAAGAAAAGAAAAAAGAAGAGAGGTGTAGATTATAATGCAGAAATTCCTTTTGAAAAGAAGCCTGCCCCTGGTTTTTATGATACATCAGAGGAAAACTACCAGTCCCTGGATGCAGATTTCAGGAAGCTACGTCAGCAAGACCTGGATGGAGAATTAAGATCGTAAGTGTGTGTTGTACTAAGAAGGGAGCAGTATATTTGAAATAAAAACCACAACCCAATACATATGTATAAATCTGGAATTGTCTGAAATATAATGTGGGCAGGAATTATATTTTCCATGGGACAGATACAGTGCAGATTACTTCTGCCTTTTTAATCTCCTTCTGAATTTTTTATCCTTCTAAAAGGTCTAGTTGAACACTTTTTCCATGGGAATAAAGTTTCTTAGGCACATTCTTCCTCTATAAATGGGAATCTTAAGTTTTTTGAGGTTCATTTTCTTTTAGCAGTAGATTTGCTTATGTGTTTGCCAATCTTTCTCCAAGTCATAACATTATTAAGATTGCTTACAGGAGTAGATTTTACTTGTAGTATTACTTTTGATAGAATTGTTCTTAAGTGGAATCTCTTTAAATGCTTAATTTTTTTCCCTTCCCCCAAAAATGTATAGTTGAGAAATTAAATATTCATGTTCATCAGCAGCAGCATGGCACATATTTCATTATGCAGTTGCGTTTCCCAATACTTCTGCCAGCTACTTTTTACTGAGAGGGCTTGTTTGGTTTATAATACTGAGAGGTCCAGTTTGGTTTATAATAAAAAAACATGATTTGGTTTATTAGCTTGGTATCTAATTAATTCTTACTGTACAGTTCTTAGTTCAGAGGATCTGTCAGGAGCTTCAACCTGCCATGGATTACTAAACTATTTTTCAGAGGCTGACTGAAGAAAATACCATTTTTATTAAATACTGAACTTGGTTCCCATTCCCCTCACAAAATGTTTATCTTCCCTTAGCAACTGCTGGAGGAAAAGGCACTGTTCACATCCTCTTAATTCTTGTACTGGTATTTCTTTCTTACTCCAGTAACCCTGCTGGCTGGAGCTGAAGAAGCCACTGGTTGCCTAAATCTGGAATTTAGGAGCATTACACAGCCTTGTTCTAGGTTCTGCTGCAAGATCTGCAGATCATATCTAACCATTTCCACACCACAAGGTGGTTCAATCTTCCTGCAACATGTTTTTGTTTAGGGTACAGGTTCTTTGCTTGTTTGTTTCCTTTGTAGCTGTCCTGCATGTTCTAAACTGATTCTTTTATCCATAATGACAGTGAAAGGGAAGGAAGGGAGCGCAAAAAGGACAAACAACATATGAAACGCAAAAAAGAGTCAGACTTGCCTTCAGCTATTCTACAGACCAGTGGAGTGTCAGAATTTACCAAAAAAAGAAGTAAACTAGTGCTTCCAGCTCCTCAGGTAAGCTGTTCATTGATTTATAAATGAGTTACAAAGCCAGTGCCAATGAATAATTTCTGTTTTATCAAGGGAATCTCATGGTTGTATTTTATCTTCTTATGCCTTGGGTTTTTCTTTTTTAAAGATCTCTGATATAGAACTTGAAGAAGTTGTGAAAGTTGGCCAGGCAAGTGAGATTGCACGCCAGACTGCGGAGGAATCTGGAATTACAAACTCTGCTTCCAGCACTCTTCTGTCTGAATATAGTGTGACCAACAACAGCATCGCGCTAAGGACTCCCAAAACTCCAGCAGCCCAAGATAGGATCCTGCAGGTAGAGTATGAGCTTTTAGTTATAGTGCAGTAGTCAGCTGAATAGAAGGTATAAGTACCATAGAAACATTCCTTAGATAATGTTATGTTATGGGCTTTGAACTGGCACATGATCTCCAGGACACACCGAAAGGGACAGAAGCAGATCCACTTCTATCTGATAAGTTGTCACCATATTTGAAAACATTATGATAGTTTTTGGGTTTTTTTGTATCATACACTGCCACAAATTTTATCATTAACCATTCTTCTGATGTCTTATATATTTTTCCTCTTGTCTTGGGTACTTCTCAGCATTGAAGGTATATATTGGCTTCTTGACCTTAAAACAGTGTCTTTTATTGTTGCCTACTTACTTTTGCTGTTCAGCTTTTATTTCAGTTAACAAGAAATAATTAACTGCAACAACACAAGAATATGTACCTCAAATTTTATTGGCTTAAAACCACTTAAGACAAAGGTTGTCTAAAACTACCTTTGCAGCCTCTGAATTGTATTTGTGTTGCACTGATTGTGTGAGTGTCCGGGTTCTTTCAACAAGTGGTAGTGTTAAGTTTTGTTAAGTGTAGGGAAACAGCTAAATGAAATCAGTGTGTAAAACAAACAAAACTCCACCCCCAGAACCAAAAATGAAC
>JAOXNG010000021.1:116704071-116717974 GCA_028566535.1 Scolopax minor | reverse complement strand
ACACCATGTGGGTCATTTTGCAAGTGTATTTACGGGATTAATAGAACCTAAAGCCTTACACATACTTTTGAGTAATGGCCCCAGCTCGGCTGCCCCGGGTCGTGCAGAGCAGCTGGGCTCATGCTCTCCCCTGCTGTCCAACCCCAGGCTGCTCGACCAGTCTCCGAGCGCTGAAGTTAATCCCTGAGCTGCAGTCAATATTTAGACACGCGGCGGAGCCAAGAGATGCATTAGAGAAGCGCAGAGGCCCCCACATCCCCCGCTGCTGCCAAGCGCTGCCGGCGGGCTGGCTGCCAGCAGGGCCCGGGACTGCCCGCCCCGGGGCTGGGAAATGGGATAAAGGGCACCCTCATTCACTTGCAGACTGGGTAGGCTGATCCTAATGTCAAGAAATGCGTCTTAGTTCCTCCCTGATAGCCCTCTGCAAATTGGCACTCTGCATTCAGAGCTGCGCTGTCACCCGCAGCACCCCGCCTCGGCCCTCCAGAACATCCTCCTCCGAAAGGCCCGCGGGAGCTTCCACGACAGGAGCTCTGCCTTGTCCCCCCCCTGCCTTGGTCATAACCCTCTGTTTTGATGGTTATAGAGAGCGATTCTGGGTTTCTCCCCACAACCCACCTGCCTCTTTTATGCAGAGAGTGAGTTCTTTGGCAGGAGTTTCCCTTCAACCTGCCCGTACGACTCCCGAGTTCTCCCACCCTACGAGTCCCCGCAGGCAGCGCCTGGTGGCACCAGACAGCACAGCCCCCCTACTCACATAATCACCTGGGTTGGGAGGGACCTTTAAATATCATATAGTCCAACCAATGAAAAAAAAAAAAACCCAACCCCAAAAGAAACCAAACCAAAAAAACCCACCCCACAGCACACCCAAACCAACACCAACCCAACACTAATCCATACCCCCGAGCACCATGTCAACTTGTCTCTTGAACACCTCCAGGGTTGGTGCCTCAACCACCTCCCTGGGCAGCCCATTCCATATGTATGGCATCCGCCAGGAGAAATCCTAAGTGTTCAGGGGTCTGTTAGAGGATCTGCACTGGTAGGAGTCTCTTTTATTTTAGATAAATGAGTCTAAATAATTTTAAATGCACCAACTTCAATGGAAATGGAAGAATCTGGCTGACTGGGGCTCTTCTTCCAGCATCACTGCTATGGTCTGAAGAAACATGGGGTATGGTGTGGGATGACTCTGAAATCTGAGATCACCCCAAGCAAGTAATACATGGTTACTTGAAAACATTTCTACACAGTCCTCTGCGATCTCTGAACACTGATACTGTTCTCTCTGATCTGCAAATTACTTCCATAGGGGCATTTTCTGCAATTAATGAGGTTACCTGGTATTATTACCCATACTTTACAAATAGGAAAGCCCAGACAGGTAAAAAGGCCTGCCCAAGTCATGTAGATGAAGGGTTCAGAGTTGAATTCCAGTTTCTGGACTTTGGTGAAAACCAGAAAATAAATAAATAAATACGTATTGAAAGGCTCAGTGATGGGATTGACTGCATTGCCCCCCTGCCCCGGCCATTCATCCACTCTGACTCTGAGAGTCCCCACAGTGAGATGTTTCTCTTATTTGCTGGAAGAAGCTTCTCTCCCGCAAAAGAGAAAAGTCCTTTTCATATCACATGGCAGCCCCAAAGGTAACAGTCAAGAGAATAGTTTGGCAAGCAAAAAGCTCTGCTCAGAAATTACTCAGTCCATGTTGGTTAAGCCAACATTGAGCATGAGTGACTTAACTTTGCTGTGTAATGCTCATTTGTCTTGGGATGTCATTCATCAGCCTGGCCTGAGCCGAGTTGCCCAAATCCTTCCTCTGTCCTCGGCCACAGGACAGCGCCAGACACTAGTGGAAAGGACCACCCAAAAGGATCTCAGCCTTTCAGGATTTTCCTTTCTAGAGAAAAATAAGCAGCTGTACTTCTGTATTTTCAGGACCACCAGCCATTAAAGATGGTTCCAGCACCATTAGTGTTTCAGGATCAACACTCCTCAACGTGACCTCTTGATTTGCCTTTGATTTCTTTTCCGCTGACCTCCTTCTCGGCCAAAACCTCTGCTGTTCTCACTAAGGCTGTTCACCCAGGGAATGATTTTTCTTGCCCAGACTATAGCCAAATCCTTGTTGGTTTTGGCACTCACTACACCTGAAGAGGACCAAACCCAAGCTCCAACTGACCTCACCATGCCCATCTAGGTCATCAACCTGCAACTTCTTTCCCCATGGATATTTTCACCTCTGAGAAACTGCCTATCACTGTCTGACCAGTAGTCACTCCAGTGAGGGTTAATGACAAAGAATAAAAACCCCAGAATTTTAAACCCCTTTTTATTTTTGCTGTTTCCTTTAGTGTTTGCATGTTCTTAAACTACCAGCTCTTGCAGGCCAAGGATGCTGTGTGGCTGCCTGGAAAGTGCTTAGGTCTCTGGAAGCACTGCCATTAACAACTAATAAATGTCAAGATAAACTCCATAATCACTGATTGTTGCATCCAGACCTGAAAGTTCCCTGGATTGCTTTACCTTTAAGCAAAACCACCACCTCACTGGATTGACACATTTTTTAGGGCCAGAAGGCACTGTTAGATTTTGTAGCTCAACCTCAAGGGAGAGATTTCAGGCCGAGAACATCTAATATCCAAAGCAGACGTGTTGAAAAGCAGCTGAGCACAGGGCTCGAGCACGGGTACAACAGCCCCAATGTGTTACTGTTAGTTGCCCACGTTCAACCATGGGCTGATCACCATCATAAGGTGACCTTCTAATCCTGGTCACCTGCTGGTCCAATTAAGTTATGGACATCTGCAAAACATAAGCCAAGAGACTCCCCCTGTCCTAGCTGTGCGTGTGTTGCATTTTATAATGATTCCAAAACATTTCTAAGTGAAAATAAGCCACCCTGCACAAGAGCTAACGCAGGCAGGGTGCAGAGCTGAAAAAGAACTGGAAAAAATTAACTTCTGGTATATATTTCCTATGGTTCCTTTCAGTTAACTCACTGCAATGCTTAAAATACTTCCTTGCCATATGAATCTGCTGCGGTATATTTAACACATTACCGGTATAAAATGATTCAAGCATGAGCTTCTTTTATCAACGAAGTCCAAACTACTTTTCCTGCCTCTAAACCAGTGATGGAGCTAAACCAAAACCACAGATCTGATCACTCCTTGAACATTTGGGTAAGTTTGGATCTTCAACCTAGCATCATGTAGAGCCCTAATTTGTTAATAGGCCCACACCTAAGTCCCCAATCCAAATGTTGTTGGATTTGGAGGTTTTTCCTTATTTATAACAAAAATGTTCCAAAAATCCATTTTGAGGAGAATTAGGCCTTGAGGAAGTTTGGTTCAGACAAAAAGCAACCACTCGTGACCTTTTTCTAAACAAAACAGAAAGGAGAAACTGGAATTTTATCCCTTTTGTGTTTGGACAGAAGATTTTATTTTGTTCCAAAATTCTCAAACACCATGGTTTGGGGCAAAACAGTGAAATTTTACAGGGTGAGGAAATTATATGTCTTTGTGGATTTGTCCTAAAGGGATTTGAGATTTTTTTTGGTAAAGGAAATTGTACCAGGTCTTCTTTTTTTTTAATGGCATATGCAATCCTTTCTCTACCAGCTTTGATATCAGGATAGGGAAAACCAATGGGTAATGATTAGCAGCCACAGGAATTTGCTCTTTACCTTGGTCTCCTTAAGAACAACTAGTTCCTTGGACAGACCTCGCTGATGGCATCTGTTGTCACATTGCCGAGTGGTCCTCACCAGACTGCCAGGTCTCTCCCAGGGACCATTGCCAATAGATGGCTGGATGCGGTCACTCTGTTTTAGAGGCTAACAGGGTTTAATAGCATGAATGTAACCAGACTTTTAGTCTCCAAGCCAAAGAATGACTCCTGGCAATGTTTGTTTTATTAATACAAATGTAGCCATTGAGGTCAATGAGACAAACTGGAGAGACAGACACATTTAAGTACTCTGAGAGATGAAGGCTGAAAGAAGATAAGAGTCTGGTCTATAAATCCTCTGCTTTTTCACTAGATGGGAATAGCACAGGCAACAGCACTTAATGCTATATCACTAACCCAAAAACACAATTCTGAGCAAAATCTTGAGCTCTCCTGCTGACACCATCTTCAGCCTTAGACTCAGTCATTAGCTCTTTTTACCAATGCTATCAATGAGACTCATCCAAGGCTCTGGAAACCCCAAAACTCTGAAGTGAAAGAAGTCAAACATGTGCCATAGAGTGTACCAAAAAGACACAGATCCTTTTAATGTCTTTTTATGTGCAGTGTTATGGTAATTATTGGTAATAATCTTCAGACATCATCCTCTGTCTTATTGTTCCCTGTCCTGTGATGAGTGCTTTCCCAGCAGAAAGATGAAAGTAGAAACCACCCTGTCCTTTAAGTACTCTTCAGAAGATGACATGGCTTGAATGTCCTCATGACCCAAAGATCCCAGAATAGCCCTACAAGAATCCCACATCTTTGAGTTTAAGCTCAGAGAAACTATTTCATACCAGAAAGCCTTCTGCGTGTAGTTGCAGTGCTCTGAACCACCGTGGCTTTCCAACAGGTTCCATAGAAGCTCTAAAGAGCAGACTATTTCCATGGCAGTTTATTTTTATGCATTTATTTAGGAGAAGGGACACACTCCTACAGGCAACCTAAGGAAATCATGGAATCATAGAATGGTTAGAGCTGAAAGGGACCTTAAAGACCATTGAATTCCAAACCCCCTGCCATGGGCAGGGACACCTCCCACTAGACCAGGTTGCTCAAAGCCCCATCCAGCCTGGTTTTGAAAACTTCCAGGGATGGGACATCCACAGCTTCTCTGGAAAAACTGCTCCAGTGTCTCATCATCCTCAGAGTAAAGAATTGTTTCTCAGTATCTAATAGTCCACCCCATTTGTGTTTAAAAGTGTTACTCCTCATCTTATCACTATGCTCTCTTATAAAGAGTCCTTCACCATCTTTCCCGTAGGCTCCCTTTAAGTACTGGAAAGCCACTATAAAGTCTCCTCAAATCCTTCTTTTCCTCAGACTGAATCACGATTTTGCAGACTTTCTGTCTTCAAGGCTATTAGAAATATGTGCACCTTGGGAGAGGATGCTCAGCTGCTTGGTGGTGGATCAAGCTCTGGGCTGAAGCCAGACCTCAGATGGGTACCCCAACTCAGTTTCAAACCTCCTCATCTGTTCCATCTCAGGTCAGCATGACTTGGGGAGGAGTCACAAACAGAGAGGAGATTTTAAAAACAATTCTGAGACAGCAGTTCTGTTCTTCAGGTTCCTCAATGTGCTTCTGGTGGCAAATAAATCCCTCTGTTTGAATAAAATGCCACCAGCCTCCCCAGGACCCATACAGACAGAAGCATCTCAATACATGAATGTCACCAAGGCATTGCTGCCAATATTTTTCATTGGTTTGGTTTTTTTTTTTGTCGTTGTTCCTTTTTTTTCACTCCAACTTTCCCTGTTGTTTTAGACCACTTTCATCTCCCTCTGTCTCTTGAGAACTGTCCCATTGTGCATCTGTTTTCCCTTTGCATGATCTCCCTTCCTCCTATGTTTACTTTTGTAAGCAGACTGTTGTTTTTATCCAATTCCCTTTGGTTTTCTTTGGGTTTTGGTTTTTTGTTGTGTTTTTTTTTTTTTTCTAGTTCTTCTAATCTCCTCTGCAACTCTCCCATTCTCTCCACTTACCTTCCATCCCAGAGTCCCTGTTTCCAATTAGGTATGTTTTCTCTTGTTTACTGGACTTTTCCTCTCCTCTATGTTGCACAGCAGCCACCTTTTTTTTTTTATTTTATTTTACTTTTTCCCTTGCTGGTGAGAAGCCAGGAAGCTACTTCTAGCTTCTTCACTGCTGTTGGTTTTATTCATTTACGTATTTTCTTTCCCCAAGAAATAAAATAGATGGTCGTTTAAAAATGTTTACAATCTAATTGTAACAACTGCTGTGGAAATTACTTTCAGGCATATCAAATTGTAGTAAACCAGTCCATCTTAATAACCTCTTTTTTTCTTTTTTACCTCAAAGCACCTCATCAAATATATCTACTTGCTACCAAATTTCCTTATGGAAAGACACACAGAACCTTGCTGCTCAGCACCCAGGTCCTCGTCAACCTTTCCTGAGAAGAAGTCAGAGGTACCCTTCTGAGCTAACATAAAATCACCCAAATTTCTGGTGGAACCTCTTGTTTAGGTCTTCTACAAGATTTGCCAAAATGAAAGAGCCTCCAAGAAGCATTCAGGTTGTGGTAAAGCTGCCTTTCCTGGCTGGAAAATCATCTGAGGGGAGAATTTCTCACTGGTTATGGTTCATATTCAGTGTTACCTTGTCCTGCCATATCTGGGTAGTACAACAGGGAAAAGTTAGCATCACAAGGGATGACAAATTTTATTAACAAGAAAAAAATCTTAGAGGGCAACGTGGGTTTCATCTGCTTCATCTACTAATTTCCTTTTTTTTCTTTTTTTTTTTTTTAAGAAAAAGGAAACAAAATAAGAGTTAGTTTCTGCACTTGGCAGTCTTCTGTCCCCTGAAAGCTAAAGGGCTCATTTCAACCTCTGGGGGAAAAAGTGGGGTTGACCAAGATGTGTATGGGTAATACAATCAGATTCTATAGTAATAAAATTTGTGGGGAAAATTATCCACCAGCTTTGAGAATTCCAGCAGTGCTCAAAGCTGTATATGTTTGGCAACACAAGGCATTCAAGAAACCTGAACGGGTGATATTGGGTTTAGTTCTTTGAAACCTTTTCTTCTCACTCCCCTTTGTGTTTTTTTTTTTTGGTTTTTTTTTTAATACTTTATTCTTATGAGCAGAAGTGGTTAACTCAGGAGTTTATGAAACAAGAAACTTGGCTTCCACTCCTGGCTCTTGCATTCATTTTCTGCCTACTCTTGGAAAAACTCACTTAAAACTAGATCTATAGGCAGGCTCGGGTTGTTCCAGGCATCAGACACTCAGGATCTCTGTAAGCAGATTAGATGAGTGGACAGGATTACCCAAAGACAGAAAGCAGAACTTTTAAAAATACCTGCACCAACCTGTAGAAAATAGGAAGATGGGCAAGACTCAAGGTTTCTAGATGGTCCTGGTTGAAGGGAGACATAGCTATCTGGGATTGCTAGTTGGGATTTTTGACTCTAAATCTTTTTCTAGATTAGGTACCTAAATCATATTAGCTCAATTTTATGGAAAACAGCAGGAAGATGCATTGTTCTTTGGCAGTGAAAGAGGAAAGTGGGGAGCTATCTGCTCAAATATCCCCTATACTTGTTTGCGGTAGGAACTTTAAGCCATGTCTTGACTTTTGGGGCAACTTTTTGGGTACCTCCCTGGTGAGGTAGACAAACTAACCGGAGACCAGTCAAGTTCAGTCACCGGGCTGTGGAATGCAATGGGACATGCATGGCAACAGCAGAAAGTTTCATTGCCACCTCTGGTTGGTGCAAAGCCAAATATAATAACTGTGCTCAAAGAACAATATGTGCTGAAGTAGATCCTAAAGGAAGGACCATGGAGCAAATGGGTAGTCCAAGAGCTCTGCTTTGGCTCTGATGTGACACAGGTGCCTGAGCAGGGGTGACAGTTTCAAGGCTGGTGTAATTTCTCTGGTGGAGACTCAAGGCCCATGGGGCTTTGCCAGCAGTAATGTGAATGTGCATAGCCCTCAGCCACAGGAATTTGAAGGATCTCTGTAAAATCCCATGTTGGAAGGAGCACTTAGGTTCATTTGTAGCTTTAGCGCAGAAGTCTGCCTCTGTGATCTGTCTGCACCCATGAGTGCTGGACTTCTTTATGAAAGATGTGAATAATCGTACAATCCAGTCGTGTTGAAGAGGTGAGCTGGAGCCAGCCAATTGTGTAGCATGTGTACGTTTAAATATTTCATTAGAAGTGTGTTTTGGAAAGCCAAAAAAGAGCAGCACAATTTTAATAAATAATCCTATCAAATGTTTACGATGCCAAAGCCATAAAATAAATCAATATGTTTAGATCTGAGTCTGATAAATATTCCCTAGAACAAATGATTTGAAAATAATTTCCTCATTCACTTACCTGCCAATTTTTCTGTACAAAAGCCTTTGTTTCTCCAGCTACTCCTGATAACATCACAGCCACCTGAATCAGCTCCTGGAGCAAACCTCAAAAGCAATCCAAAACTCATGAATCATGGAGGCATGCATGCGCAATGAGAATGGGACCTCCTAAAAATACTGACTGGTAAAAACTATTACTGTTCATAACAAGTTAGGGAACAGGGACAGGCATGTAGTCCACAGGTTGGGTCATGAGCACAAAATCTTGTCGACAAGCAGTTCACAAGTTTCTTTATTCTGCTTGATCCTCCTACAATACGACAAGGATTGAAAAAAAATGGAGGAAGCAAGTATTTCCTAGTTCTCAGGAAAATAATCAAAGGCTTCTATCAAAATAAAATGATGTTTTACCTCAATAATAAGGGCTAGGCATGAGGCTTGGTGTTTGCTTTACCACTTTCTTATGTGCTTAGCTTTTGTTTCTGGGTACAGATTCATGGCTACTTGGCATCAAGTAGCCAAACTGCCCCCAGGGTCAACCCTGGATGCACTTCCATCTCTCTGAGGCTTTGGGCAGCCGTGGGGATCCAGGAGAAGACACCAACTGCAGACCTTAATTTTCTGAGGAAACTTATAGTTGTATTTTTGGAGTCTATACCCCAATCCTCTAACATGATATCAATTTCTGGGGTTCTTCCAGTCATTCTTGTCATATGGTCTTTGATTTCTTGGACAAGAGAGCTGCTCCTTCTTGTCTGAAAGCAACCAGTTGCTAGACTGGAATGACTCCTACTTCTCCAGGATGAGAAGCAGTTGGCATCTACCTCCTAAATCTACAATGGCTTTTTTTTTGTTTTAAAAACATCCGAAAGGCAGATATTTTGCTCATTGTATATTTTAGCTACTGGCAAATGTTTCTAGCCTTGCTAGAGAGCTGATTATATCCCTCCCAAGCTTCCACTTTGAATGAAAAAAGTCTTAGTAACAGTTGCTAGCAAAAACATTCTGGAATGGATTTGTTGATAGAAGATGACTGCTGTGCTTTGAGAAGGAAAATTAAACTGAAGAACAAGTATATTTAAGCATAATTGCTTTAAAAACAGAACACATGCTATATTATAATCTGCAGTTCACTGGAAAATGGAATAATCCAGAAGGCTGAATCCAGTACAATGCACTAGAAGAGTTATGTTAACTTGGAATGAGTTCTGCTTACAGCTTCATATCAGAATATGTGTAAAATTCCTCAGCGCCACTGGAGAACAACTCAGCTTGGATTCTGACAGAACAATGCAGTAAGATTCAGATGGGATTTTCAGGAAGGTCATTTTGCAGATCAAGATAATCTTATCAAAAACTGTTTTTTAAACAGGATCCCATTCCCTTTGGTGGCTGGGTAACCAATGTGGCTGAGTGATGAGGTCCATCTGTGCTCCAGACTTGCTGTGTAATGACCTTCTCTCTGGTGCTACATAGCATCTTCTCATCGGGTTCTGTTAACCATGACAGACTATTAGTGTGTTGTAATAAATGCTAATAGCAATTCTTCCCTGGTGAAGTTTTTTGGTTTCCATCTGATAGAAGATCATCTTGGAATCACTAAAAATTCTCTTCGATTCACTAAAAGGTGATGATACCAGCACCTGATTTTCATTTTGGAAAACTGACGCTTTCACAGTTCGTATATGAAATAGGGGCAGACGCAGACAAGTCCATTTGTCTGGTGGGCCTGAACCCTGAAGACCTGAATAATAGCTCAGACATGAGCCTAAATATTATTCCAAACTCCCAAATGATCATTGATCGCATAGCTCACTATTTATTTTGGCAAAAAAATCAATAAAAAATGTCAACCACTCAACATTTTTTTGCTTGCCTTTTCTACTTTTTTTACCCTTTCCTCTTACTTTGTCTTCTGCATCATATGCTTATTGTTGAGAATGAGGCCACCTCACAAGAATTATATTTATAGCAACTGTTCTAACCAGTGCTGTTGTAGGTCAAAGTGAGCACTTTCTAAACAGTAAAACCAGACGTGAGGCATGAAAGCAACAGCAAATCCCATTATAGACCAGAGCGCTGGAGACACCGGCAGGTAAATGGGCCTGTGTTGGTCAGACTTTGCCACATTGCAGTCTTACTGTGTTAAAAAGTAAGCTTTTTCAATGAAATGTCAAAAGATACCAAACCATGAGCAACACCAGCCTCCTTGTAGCTCTGAAGGAAGGAAATAATCCATCTCAAGATGCGTTGAGCCTGTTTCTGTATAATAATCTATGTCAAGCTTCTTTGGAGCTTGTAAACCAAGCAAGAATAATAAACAAGTGAAAGCTGAAAGGGGTTGGAAGGAGCCTGGTGTATATAACAGGAATTCAGCTTTGCTGCCACCTGGATTTCAGCAGGCCTTCCCATGACAGATTTACACTAATCTCTTCTCAGTTCAGCAAAGTTTAATCAATTTTCCAAAATTCTTAAAGATCCAATTTTTGAAAGAAGTTTCCATACAACTTAATACACACCCCATGATCCCATAAAAAGCTGCAATTTTTTAATTATTTTTTTTCCCCTACATGAAAGCATCCTGAGAAAATCAAGATACTCTATCAAATCAGTGCACCAGTTCTCTCAGGCACAGCTCTTACTGAAGTTCAGACTGCTCGTTGGAGAACGGGGGTGGCTAAACTCAGCTTAGGGACAGTGCTGCTGAGTTGGTATGAGATGAGCTATGCTGCTTTGGGACCACGGTGGCTGAGGGACAGCGCTGAGGTGTACCCCTTGGACATATCTGCTTCACAGCTTTCTCCAGTGTTAGGTGAAGATGTGAGCTGTGTATTCATATGGGCCAAAATGCCACCAACATTTTGTACACACTCAGAGACAGTTCATCTGAGAAGCTAAGGTGTTCATTATGAATAGTAGCTATGTTCTGATTGTCTGCTAAATGGTGTTCAAGGTAATGAGGAAATAGAGGAGCTGAAATGCTTAGACATACATTAACATATTAATTAAACTCTTTCAATGCAAACCTGGGAAGCTGTATAGGCTGAATGTATTAGCATCGGTTTAGAGTGATGGGTAAACTGAGGCACAGCAGTGACTTGTCTTGCTGGTGCCACTCAAGAGGCACAGTTGATCATTCCCCCCAGGTCCTACAAGCAGGGAAGATACATATTGTCGGCAGTAAATATCCCAAGAGTGATGAGATTATTAATGTCAGACGTTATGTCTCTTATGCTCCCTGTGTATAGAACCACTGTCCAGTAAAACCAAGGATTATTTTGATAAGCAGCTGGTCTCAGGCAATATTAGTTTGTGGGAAAGTTTCTTGGTTGTAGCAAGTCTTCTCTACAAGGCTCATTAAATTGCATTTTGCTCCATTTACTGCACGTGGCCAGTTTCCCTCATATGGATTGACTGTTTATGCTCCTTTCTCAGCTGTGTTTATTGGTAAAGTTTCATAGCCTTAATCACAAATGCATAACAGCCCTAACCAATGTAGAGCATCCACCATTTCTAATAACATATGGTCTGACCACTTAATAGTTTAGATGCCATGGTTCATTAATTCTCCACAGAAGTAATAACTATTTGGTATTGTCCTATATTTTAAGCCAATTTATTGTTCCAAAGGGATAAAAGCAAAAAAGGACCTGTTATAATCTGAGTTTAAACAGTCTCTTGCTTAGTTTTTCCAGAGCTGTGCTGCTGTGTGACAACAAAATCAAAGCCACAGGCCCTTTTGTCTTGGTTAAATAAATGTCACTCCCAATTGACTAAAAGCCTTCAGAGGCAAAACTCTAGCTCATCTATAAGGTTATTCTGATGTGCTGTCCCTATTTTGGAGAACATCCATCCTTAGCATGAGGACATGAGAAAGAAAGAATGGTAAATTTAACAAGGAAATTTAGAAAAAATTAGTGGCTGCACCACACCAAAAGCCTGGGAAACTCCCACTGCTGGAAATCAGAAACTCAGAAGGGTTGAACTTGAAGTCATGAGCCTCACCAGACCCCTAGCAATATGGAAGATAAGTTTCTAATGAAGAGGAGCACAGCATTCTTTATGATGTTAATGCCTGGATAATTTTATGTCTAATAGCACAGTATACTAGCATCCTAATCAAGTTCCATCAAGGAATCAATTGATTTTGGCAAGTTTGTGGAGGTATTACATGGCATCATAATTATTGTACAACCAACAAGGTATAAGAGGAAGGATTATATCTTGCTCTGAAACTTGTACCACCACTTGAGGAACTCAACAGCCAACCTGATCAGTTGACAGTGGGATTCTCCAGATTGTTCACTACTTTGGGCCATTTGATTGGTTTATTATTGACTTTCTGAGGTTCCTTGAGTTCCTTTTCATCCTCCCAAGACACCTCCTACCACAAACCCAGCAATGTTTTCATGTGGGGAAGTTGATTCAGTCACAGATCAAGAGGATGAGACATTATGTGGGCTGTGGACCAGGCTTTCGGGTCAGCCCACAGGATATTCTGGACTGCTCCCAACTTAGCCTTAAAGAGAGAGAATACTCTTGCTTGGGTTTTCTAAATTAATCCCTGAAATGTAAGGTACCAGTAGAAGTATGGTGATGGAGAATGATATCTAGTGACTCCAGTCCACTAGAATCTTTAATTGACTCCAGTTTGTAGTGGTTTTGTGCTAGGTTTTGTTTTTTAAATACCCACTGGTGTCAGCAGCGATGAAAGCTCTGGTATTTAACCAAGTTACTCATAACCACCGGAATTTGTAGACCTGATCAGGGTAAGGTTAGCTAGGCAGGGAGCTAAAGGGTGGTAGCAGGTTTGCAATGATGCTTAGGCCTTTGTTGCCCGCCACAAATTCCTTCAAGTCATTTGTCACAATTGTTAGGGAGAGGCATTGGCCAGGACTGTTGATTGTAGATCTCCCAGTTATGGAGGTGTGGTCTTTCCCATTACCAGTTTTTAATTACTTTTTTTTTTTTCCTTAACTTGTGAGAAAAGAACTAGTAAAATTGAAGCTTATTTACTCTTCAGCCTTATACTGTCATTGCTGACCAGAATTAAAATCACCCAAATGACAGTAGATCAGAACTGAAAATAATAACAGGCAAGGAGAGTAAATTTTTATTTCAAAACCTGTTGTTCAGACCTAATTGATATTTCTGAATAAGTCATTTCTCTATCTTGGCATCTGTTAACAGCTCTTGGCTGAAAGTCTACTTTGTTCACTTAATTTCTCTAAAGTTCTGTTCCATCTGGACAGAAAAAGAGCTATTTTTCTTTCCTTGAGAGGTATGAATCAGATGAGATGTTTGTGGCTGTGTCTGTGCTGCAGGATTTGAGTGAGTGCCCTAGCCCCATCTGAACTCTTTATCTGCACAATATCCCTCATCAGAACAAGACACCAAATCCTCTCATTTTCCCCTCTCATATAGAGGTTGCACTAGAGAGGGAACCTGGGCAAATGACCAAGGGCCACAAGACAACATACCCAAGCCCTGAGCCCACTGTGCCCCATTTCTCCTACTAAATAAGGTGGATGGAAATATCCCCTGAACATGAAGGTGAACAGGTATGATGGGACGTTCATGTAGCATGATCTCTTAGTCTTCCGAACAGGATGGCTGAGTGCAATCTGCCCGTAGGGCATGAGGCCTGCAAGATCCTAGTTCCCAAGCCACACAGGGACTCTGTTTGGATACTGTGAATTGGCCCCAACCAAAAGCACAGCAGGGTGGGTTCCAGTAGTGCAATGTCAGAGATGATTGCACTTCCAGGTGATGTTTAGCTGGCTAGTGCAAATGCACTCTTGGGGTACCAGGCTGTGCAGCCTATGG
>JAOXNG010000021.1:116587802-116604502 GCA_028566535.1 Scolopax minor | reverse complement strand
ATGCAATGGTGGGATCACATCTATCAGTAAGCCCCTTCTCAAGCCACCTGTAACTCTGGGATGTCTAAGGTCACAGAATCTTAGAATCATAGAATGGTTTGGGTTGGAAGGGACCCAAAACATTTAGTCCAACACTCCGGCAATAAGCAGAGACATCTTCAACTAAATCAGATTGCTGAGCCCCATCCAACCTGACCTTGAATGTTTCCAAATTCTATGGTCATGGTTCTCCATTGTGTGCATTTGGACCCACTTGGGGTGTCATGGCATGAGATGATCACCCACCAGGTGTTAGTCTTTCTCCAGATGCTGCAGGGAAAGACTCCATAAGTAGTTCAGACCCAATACCCACATTTTACTTGGTTATAACTGAGTGAGGCACCAGTCACTTCCAGACATGGTGATGTTTCACCTGGCTAGAAACAGAGCAATGCTGACTTCTTGCAGATGCTGCTCATGGGTTTTTTAGGCTCCTTGGGAGCTTATTAATTGATTTAATTTTGGTTATCAAAATTAGTTTTTGTTTTGTTTTGTTTGGGTTTTTTAAAATTGTCTCTTTCTTGGAAATTGTATCTCTTTCTTGGAAATTGTACCTCCTCTGTTCTCAGCCAGCACCACTTTTGTGCATCTGTTGCCTCAGAAAGGCTGGAACTATCTCGATGGATGCTGAAACAAAGCTTTAGTCCTTCCTGTTTGTTCCTAGTTGGAAAAGAATAATATTAACAAGGTTTTGCAAAAAAATCCACAATGCTTAGGGATTTGGGGTAGGGATTTTCTCATCTGTTTTCTGCCTCCACTGCCATTCTAAGGCTTTCCCCAGGGACCTGAGGACATGTTGCCCAGTGAGATTTGAACTTCTTTAGCTGCTGTTGGGAGCCTCTCATATGCCATTATTCCTAGGCTCTTTGCTTAGAGCTCTGAGTCAAGTTACTAGGCAAATGAAAGGCAGAGCCTGTGCTTTTGCTGAATTTCAGATCAAGATGGTCTGATTTTGTATCTGTATAAAAATTTTACTCTCTTCCCCCGAAGTATATAAATATATATATATTTTTAACACTGGAGAGGTACCTTTGTAAGTACATGCTGCACAGAAGAAGAAACAATGAAATTCAGCCATTCCTCTAATAACCTGGGGGAGAATTTCTCCCGTGCATAACCAGTTTAGCAAGTATTTCTACAAAAATTATAGTAGGATTATGTTCAGTGTTCACAGCACCACTGCATGGATCCTGAGTTGGGCAGAGCAGCAGAGAACCCTCTTGAAGTATGATGAGCAAAGGAGATATATACCAACTGAGGTCCTGCCCTGCTTTATTGTCTTTCCCCATACAGATTTCATTGATAGGAGCTACAATAAAGTAATTGGAAAAGACATTTACAGTGGGAAGCAGAATGGAAAAATTCAAATTGGGGCCAACCAAGGGAGGAAAAAATCACCTGCCAATAAAATTGGCCCACAATGGGAATAATTGCAAGTCTGGAGAGAAAAATACTTTCTCACTCTGTTCTCCACAGCGTGGTATCTTCTCTTAGAGCAGAATGAGTGAATTTATTGAGGTCATTCATCCCCCTGGTAATTTGGCTACTGTAATATATTTCACAAGTGAGAGGAATACAGCCCAAGGAGACAGCATGCGAGAATCCAGAGCACTGGAGGAGGAGGTTTATCCAAATTTATAGCCGCCAGTAAGGATGTGGCTTTATAATTCATAGTCACTCTCTCTCCCTTTAGCTTCGAGAAATCTGTCCTCTTAATGGCCTGCGCTAAACATCCCAGTGCAAATTCTAATCTCGGTGATGGTCGGTGTAAAATCTTCTGAGATTGATGGACTCAGTATGGATTAAAACCAAGACCTTCCCTATATCCAAAAGCTATTCTAAGTGAGATTGAGCTTTTACAAGCTGTGTTGCTTTCGTAGAAATACCCAGCATATAAATGGGTACGGAGTAATTTAATCAGGACGTGGATTAGCTCACATTTAGATGACTTGCTCCATGTAGAGAAGCTCCTGGCTCTCACCCCATGTCTGCCCCACACTTCACTGCCCACACCAAGGACTGTCCATTTAGGCTGTCTTTGCCTTCTGCTTCTGGGTGGGTCCTGAGATGGTATTTTTATTCTCAACGTCTCCACTAAAACCTGGTATAAATGAACCATTTTCCTCCTATTTCTAGCTGTAGACATCAGCTTGCTTGCCATTAAACTTCCATGAGTGACAGAGGACCTTCTGCTGAAACTGGGAGGAGAATCTGTCCTGCTGCCACGCCAGACATCAAGATGTCGAGATATTCTTGAGATTAAGACCCAGGCCCAAGACTAACACAAATGAAATGAGCTTCAATATGAAAAAAATGACAGGGACAATAACAAAACTGATGGCAGAGGCATTAATTTTTGCAGTATTTAATGTAGGTTGCAAGAGTTCCACTGTGTCAAAATGAAACCATTTTATTTGATCCAGTTTGAGAATAGTCTTTTTAAAATTGGAGTCAATAACAAAGAAAATATGAAGAAGATGGAAGTCTAAGCCCTACGTGGCATACAGTCTTAGAAGACACTTTGAGTAGAAAATGAAAACAAAAACCAATCAAGTGCAGATAAGTTGTATTTTGCAAAATTAACCAAAGTTTTATTGTTAAAATTATTACCAAAAAAATGTCACACAAATAACACTATCCTGCTAATTCCATCTTTTTTTTATTATTTGAAAAGGTTTACCTCTGGTATAAATTATATGGGAAGTCAGGCAAAACTACCTGGTGGTACTTTTGGGTCTTAAAATATCTATTTATTAAAGAAGCATTGTTTTCCAGCCTGCACATCACTCCTGCATGGCAACCTCTGTTTGATAAGATTATAACTATTAATTAAGTCATGCTAATGAGGACAGCAAGAAAGGGTTTTCTTATCTCCCCCACTATTTCAAGTGCTGCCAATGTCAGCTCTATCTTGTATCTGCCTCCAGCTTTGCTGTCTGCTGTGTTTCTTCAGTAGGGGGAGGAGGATTTAAAGCAGCAAGTCATAAATGGCCAGACATCCTCATTTTAACAGGATGATCCCCTGTTAGAAGAGGATTTCCCCTTGTCTTGTGAGTGGGAGTAATTGTTCTGTGACTCCTGGTTTCTCTTTGAAGCACGTGGGAGAGGAGCATCCTCTTTTGAAGCCCAGCTGTGTTACAGGACCAGCAGCAGAGGAAGGAGATGCTCTGGTCTGGGGTGATGCCGCCCTGTGCTGGGAAAGCTGCGTGGGAGAGCCTTGGCTGTCTGGTCTGGTGCTCCTCTCTTTGGACATCACCATTCCAAAAAAAAAAAAAAAAAAGCAAAAAAATGGCCTGCAGTCCTTCTGGAAAGGAGATTTAATGGGAGAAATTAAATGTGAATGCAAGGTAAACATCTAGTCGGAAAACACGTTTCAGTTTCCCCAAAATTTCTAGGCCAACAGCATGGTCTAATAAGCCACTCATTGAAGCAAAAAACACAAGGTTTGGCTTCATCCTATTCCTTTCTCTTCTCTGTGGTAGCAGGACAACCATTATATTTTTCTGCATTTCTGCCCTGTGTTGCTACCCTGAGCCCCTCTGTTTGGTTTGGGTTTGAGGCTCCTTGGACCAGCTGTCATCTCCCTTTAGAAATGTGTGATCAAACTGCCAGCGCCATCAGGGCCTCTAGGTGCTGTCACACTACCAATACATATAGACAAAAATTCCCTTTTTAAAGAAAAGTGAGTCTGGTGGTCTGAGGTTTAATTCATTAATAGAAGAAACTTGGATCACGGCAATGGCAGGGCAGCAAGCCCCGTCCCTGTGGCAGGAAGCAAACGCGCACTTTTCCTTTCAAAAACAAACAGGCAAAACTGGAGAAAGTTCTCCTCGGCAGCGTCCCCAGGCAGCGGTGGAACATTTGAGCAAGGTCTGTGGGGACTGCTGTCTCCAGGCCTGAGGGGTGGAAATGCTCTGAGTACTTTCAGCTCTATTTTTCCCTGTTCTGGCCAACTTCCTATGTATAGGATAAAAATAAGCCCTGAGTCCTCCTCCTTCCGTCCACTTCATTAGAGACATCCCTCTGTGCAATAACAAAACAGGCCCAGAGGAAGCGACACAGACCGAAATACAAGAATGATAATTTTCCTAACACAAATAAGCAGGCAGAGGAACTCATCTAAGGAAACAAGTGAGTGAAGGCAAAGCCACAGATGAGCAAACGATGGAGCCAAGAGCTATGCTTAGGCGATGCAAGCCTGCCTCCAGCATGTCTCCTGAGCCATCCCCGTCTGGGAAAGGCTGAGTGGTCACCTCATGTGGACCTCTCTGAGCCCCCACCTCCTGAACACCCAGTCCAGGACCAATCCTAACCCACTGCTGGGTAACGTGGCAATGGGAAAAGTTTTCTCAACGGAGACCTGGACTGACCCTGAACCAGCCCTAACTGTGTTTTTCACAGTGCTTCAGAAATGATGAGCGAAGCCACAGAATGGAGAAGCACAGGTTAACAAGAAGGATAGTCAGAATTCCTCTGACTCTGGTAAAAAATAGCTGGGCTCAGTTGACTCTATTATTTGCCATTTGGAGGCGCTGAGGCTGCCGTTCTTCCAAAATAACCTCAGCCCAAGTGTTTATTTATCTAGAAATTCATCGTGGATATTTGCCGTGTGTTGTAGTTCTGTTTGAAAAGCTTCAATCATCAAATCAAGGAGAGGGAAAACAAAAGCAGATCTCTCAGCTGGACGGTCCCCCACTGCAAGAAGGAAGCAAAGAAAACAAACCATTTGCGAACAGACCGGAGGCTGAATGTTTCTTGCTGTAAATGATCAGTGAATATCTCTGAACGCTAACTTAATCCAAGGAAGCCAAGATCAGTTTGTGAATGACTTGTTAAGTTAAAAAGAACCATATTCATAATAAATAGTCTTTGAAACCATTCTTTCATGCACGCTCCATTTTCACAAAGTCGTTTTTATAGGTAAACAGCCAAGCCTTCACTACCCAGGAAGTCAATGGCAGAGATAAGAAGGAGACCTGAGGCCATGTCTGTTTTAGAAAATTAAACACGGCCGGGACCACTCTCCAGCCTGCAGGCCAACTGGCACAGAAATGCCTGCATCCATTCATTAAACTCTCCTGCTTTCCAAAACAGAGAGGCTATATCCAAGCTGCCAAACAGGAATGGTCCCTGGCCATGCCGGTTGCCAAACTGTGCCTGGAAACTGTTTGGAGAGACACTAGTGAGCCAAGGCCAGAAGCGTGCAAGGGACACCTCTAAGGATTAAAGGCAAATTAAAGCACCTGGAAATGCTTCTTTGCAATGTGCAATTCTGTTGTGTAGGCATTGCTTAAGAGTTTGGTGTCATGCCTTGAAAGCCATGTCACTGGACCCGTGTCATTTAGCCAGAAAGCATTCACATCTTGGCTCTTTATATCCACTTTGGGGACACGTGGAGAAACTGGTTAGAGCTTGACAATGCCTGAAGGCTTCGGGGCCTCCTTCACATCTGTATTTTCCTTTACCAGTGTCCCCACAACCAAAAAGGAACGCTTGGGACATGGGTGTTTGCAGACTGGGGTTCAAACCTCACCTGTGCTAAAAAGCAAAATTTATATTTCTTGAAAACCACAAAAATTGAGGCACCCCTTCTGGGAACCTAAGTCTGGTGTCTCATCCTTATTAGCCAGCATGTCAACAGGCAACACTGCTCGTACTTCACATTAATGGTCCCCCTAAGGAAAGTCTCAGTGGCACAACCACCTATTAACAGGGGAAAGAATGGGAGGGGAATCAAACACTTAACATCTACACGAGCACTTCCCACAATGGTCATTAAATTAAACCATTGAGAAGCCCCTCTGGGGCTGGCCTGGGCCTCAGCACGCTTTGTGAGATCCCTCGTTTCCTCCGGCTTAATGAATTACACAAGTCAAGTGGGGCTGGACAGAAAGGTGTGAATAAGAAGCTTACTAATTCCCCACAGTAATCACCTGCAAAAGTCCTTAGGAACAACATGCATCAAGCAATAAAAAGTAAGAAAAGGAGCCTGAAAGAGTGAAATATCTAGAGTTCCTCAGTAAGAGACAAGGGGAGAGCAGAGCCAGGGAAGTGTCACCTTGACATGAATCTACTCTGGGCACTGAGCACACAGCAGTCATCAGATTGCTTGCTCGTGGTCCCAGGGTTTCTTCTGCTCATATGGCATGCACCTGCGCCTTGCTGGAAACTCGTTTCAGTGCATGTGAGAGAGTTCCAGCTTCAAAGCAAGCCTTGTGATTTTTGGTTCCTGTGTGTGAGAAGGGTATTAATAAATGTTGTATTAATAGATCATCCGCTTACACGCTTCCCGTCTTAAATAACGAAGATAATGGATCAACCCCCTTTTCCCACTACCTTCAGGCTTCTTGGATGTTTACAGAATGAGGCAAAGGTAGGACGGCAATAGTAAAAATGGATTTTGTAATCCAAATAAATAGAAATTTAGGCCTTAATGTGAGGAGAGTTTGGAGACCAGTTCATAACTGAATTACAGAACATGAATGGATAATTGCTCTCTAAACTTGCTGAATCCAAGCTCAAAGTTGATTATTCATCCTTGCAGTTTATGGAAGCTGGGAATCAGAGCCAAGGTTTGTTACTCCTCTGGCTTGGGTTATCTTTTGGTAGGGTGGAATCCTTCCTCCCTTCCTGTTTTGAGAAACAGAACTCTCTCCTTCCCACCCACGACATGATACCTCCAGAGGACAAGAAACAAGCAGTATCCCAAAAATTGGATCCAGTCATGTCTCCCTGAAGGATGTTCTCTTCTTTCTGCTATCGTCTGAAAGGCTGATATTTTTTTCCAATAGCCCCCTTTCTTACGAAGCTTCATATGAGTAGATTGAGTAAAGATGGCACTGAACACTTTAACTTCATTTCATCATCCAGCCCTTATCTGCAATGTTGAACTCCTGCTGATGTTGTCTTTGCTGTAAGATTCCACAGGGCATTACAGTGAATCATACCAGCATCAGTACAAGGGTTGTTTGGAAATTTTTAAACCATTTTTCATAGGAAAAACTCAATTCCTAGTAACCAAAACACTAGGGAAAAACATTGGTTTCAGTTAATCTCCTGACTCAAAGTATGTTGAAAAAAAATTATTACTGAAAAGCCATATTGTGAGATAAAGGAAAAATTAAGGTTATTGTTTTGAGAAAATTAGGCTAAGTAAAATATAAAAAATAATTGAAGATTGCTAAAATCAAAAGTTTCATAATTGAACTTCAAAATATGAGGTTTAGTTTCTAGAGGTTTAGGTTTTTTTTTTTTTTACACCCTGGGTGTTTGTATCTTGCTGCTAGGGGGCTCTACTGCAGTATGTTAAATATTGTTACAGAACAGCAAAATTATTTTCTATCCAGCCCTAATATGGACCTACTCTAGGGCATTGCTACCACTTCTGCTTATAGCTACACCTCACAGGAAAGTACAGAGAAGGCTTCAATGGAAAATAAAAATGGTCACAGAGAAAATAAATGTGTTTAGCTGGCATCTGGCAGCACAATCAGTGCTGTCTCACATTGAGGGAAACTGCAATTGTCATAACATGCTGACTTTGGGGGCTTATTTCTATGCCCTGCCAGGAGGTCTAGCATCTTTTGAAGTCAGCCAGCTTTCTCTAATGTAGCAAAATTCATCACTAATCACAGATATGCATGTCCCGCTGGCATCTTTGATCTTCAACTTTTCTATCCGTTTTGCTCTCTCTGTTTATTGGTCATAATGACTTATGGCAGCTGTATGCTACATATTGTCCAAAACTCTTTAGCCATCCAGCACATCGTGGAAAATTCCCAGGAAAGCTCCCTCGCCGAAAAGTAACAACTCTGCAACGTAACTCTCAGCGCCATGTGCAGTAATTCATCAATAACACTTCTTCTGTAGAAACCCATGGACAGATCAGTTACAGGAGCAGAGCTGTAATGTGACCTGCCAGATAGATGGAGATCCCCACGGAGAATTCGCTGACTGCACAAAAGAGAATAGAAACTCCTCTAGTGTTTCTGGAAAGAGGAAGAGCGCAGCACTTGGATTAGTCTGGGCTGGGTATAAGAGGGTCCCTCTCCACTCCACACCAGTCTGCTGCATAACTAGTTCCTAGAAATAAATGAGAAACAAAATTATTAAAAAAAAAAGAAAAAAATGAAGCCAAATTTCCTTTAGGAATTCCACTGACATATTAAAAGAAATAATTTATGCACGGCTGCTCCATGCCTTAGGTTTGCCTGTGCAATTACTCTTAGCGCTGTGCTAACAAGAGGCTACTTTATAACAGGGGAGTCTGGCCAGGATACAGCCTGACATCTGCTTGAGGATCTTTCTGAAATATCACCCAAGACCCACCTTTTCTTTTATTTGTGTATTTGTGCATTCTCTGCCCAGTGTGCACAAATATTTTGCTGAAAAATCATGCCAGTGTATTGAGATACTGCCTACTTTTATTACAAGTCTTAATTTTAGAGGAATTTTAAACACTTTTTTTTTTTTTAACTTCTCACTGTCACATCTTGAATTTTAGCAGATTTAGGCTGTGGCACAGTGTGGAGATGATGTTGAAGCCTGCTTGGTAAGAGATACTTGCACTGATCCCAAAGTGATGAGTAAAAGAGATATATTGAGAAATGTAGGACTTCTTTCTAATCCTTTCATTCTTATCGAGATTTCCCATCCATGAGGCCAACCCCAGATATTCAGAAGGAAGTCATAGTCTACATATCTTTTAGGGAATTTTAAAGAAAACAATGTGATATATTAATATAGGTTAATGCAGTGTACTTAGGTTACAAAAGGAATTGAGAACTCATCTGTCCCACTTAGTAACTGCTTAAAAAGATAAGGAATTAAGAGTCAATTTACATAATAGAGGGAGGTCACATGAAGTTCCACCCAGAGGAGTGTTGTTCAACGTATCCATAAAATCTGGGAAACAGTGACTCATGAAATAACAGAGATTACAGATGATAGGATCTCATTAGGATCTCATGACACTGAGTGATACCCATTGTTGATGAAATCTCACGGCACTGAAAGAAATTCAGTGTTGATAGATACAAAGTAATGAATATGGGATAAAAATAACCCTAATTATACATATGTTACAATAGACTCTTAATTAGCTATGACTGTTCACAGAGACACTTTTTTGTGGACAGTTCTCTGAAAACATTAATGCAGTGCTCAACAGTCATCAAAAAGCCTGATAAAACAGAAGGGATTATTAGGAAAAGAACAGAGAACAAAACAGAAAAACCTCATTATCTCATTCTAGAAATCTGTTTATTCCTGCTCATCTTGATTAAGTCATGCCTAGACAGACGTTCTTGGAAGAGCACAAAAGAACTAGAAATCGTGCTTAGAAATAAGTGAAACAATTGTACTCTCTCACTGGCTAGTTCTCTGCTATCCTGCTCTGTTCTGGATTAACACGGTAACAGCGCTCCTGAACACAGTTCTGGACCAAAAGTGGGCAGAGACACCAGAAAAAATGATGCCCTGCTCCCCCAGCACCTCTTCTTACCAGGATACAGCCCATGCCATGCCATGTAGCCAGGTCCACCACAAGTATAAGTCACAACACTGGAATTCACAAGGTTTGGGATTTCAGCTAGTAATTTACATGACTTCTTTACTTACTTTGTGGTAGTATTTCTCCTATGATGGGACCACAGTACACACTAATCACTCCATAGGATGAAGCAGTAAAAGGGACAAAATTTTGTCACTACTGGATGTTGTTATTCAGCAGACTGTCTGACCGGTGTAAGACAGCTAAGGAACCCTCACTCTCTCTCCCAAAGCTGCATAATTTCTTGAAAAAGCAGAATATTTTATAAAATGAAGAGCAGGCAAAGAATAGAATAGGATTTCAGAGCCAGAGGGTAGAGCTGAGTAAAGGGGAAATGTGAGATTTAAAAAGAAAACTGTGACTGGGGAAAGTTGCTGAAAAACATTTGCCAGATGATGGAACTAGTGGAAAGCAGATAGAGACTTTCATATAAACAAAAATGTTCAGAAAAATGTTCACTATTTTTCTAATAGCCTTCAAAGAATATTTTTTTTACCCATAGAAAAAAATCACCAGATTTTTCAAATTAGGACACTTCTTCCATTCTGCTCCTTGCCACAATTCTCCTTTAGCTGAATATGGTAGACACTGAGGGCTTGGCTTGTTAGTGTAAAAATATCTTCAATAAAAATTTTGCTGACATTGGGTATAGAGAAATTTTCTGTTCATCCAGCTAATCATGTAGCTCTTGCACCCAGACACAGAAGACTACACATATGTAAAACTTGTTTCCAACGAGTTCTTGCTTCCAAAATGTTTTGTACTGGATTTGCCATGTTTCCAGAGATTTATGGTAAATGCATCAGAACTGCATTAAAATCTAGAAGCAATAGATGCTGCAGAAAAGGCACATTCCTAAAAATCTTTAACATATGGTGAGAAAGAGAGAGTAGGAGAGGGGAAATATATCACAGCACTCCATGCAATGAGGAATGAGAGAAAATTGAAAGGGATGCTCTCCCAGAGATGCTTTAAACCCTTCAGGGATGAATGCCAAGACTAGAATTAACAGATTCAGTGAGGTTAACTAGATCTCACACTTGTGAGATGGTCTTTGGCACACTGAAGAAGAAATAGTCCAGTGGATCTGGAACATGTCTGGTAATGAGAAGGCTCATCAGGCTACAACATGACCAACATCAATGAGAGCTTCCAAAGTTCAAGTAGGCTATTAATTTTTGTGGTGGAATTGGTGCTGCTGTAGGGTCCCAATCACCCTGATCCCACTGTCTGCAGGGTCTTGAACACCATTTTCTGATCTCTGGTGCACCCTGTCCTACAGAAGGAAGGGCACTGTGCTAGGCCACCCATCATCTGCAGCAGGGTCATGCTTGCAGCTTGCACAGATCACTCCAGAACAGATGGGACAGGTTTCTGCCTGCATCCCATGGCTCAGAGCAAGAGAGGAATATTCAGATTAACAGAAAATTTTGCAGTCAACATATTTCAACAATGATTTTCCTCCAGTGAAGCATGTGGTCCTGTTCAGGGAAATGAGAAATAGAGCAATTTTTTTTTCTTTAATTTTACATTTGAAGTAATAACAGTTTTCTGGCTTCTTGTGCAGGTCACTAACAATGCTCCCCAGTGAAAAAAGTTAGCAGTTCCCACGTCTCTGACTCCCTTGACTGTAATACAACCTGAGGCAAAAAAGCTCTAAGACCTGATGTGCATTTGTACTACAGGCTCTTTTTGCTTTTCCAGTAGTATGGACTAGCCTTACTGCAGGCATCAATGTCAAAACTTGCACATTATAGAAGGGTGTGAGTGTAAATAAGATCAGGCTTCATCAATGCTTATGTCATCACTGTGGGAAAAGACAGGAGAACATTGACTTTGACTTTGGTAAAAACAGCAAGACCTTTAAGGCAATAGAGGCAGAGAGGAGAACTGGGAGGAGGCAGAAATAAATCAATGCCAAAGCTGAGCTGGAACTTGTGTGCTCCTGAGGGCACAGGGCTGAAATCCTGATTTAAGATTAGCACAATGTAGTATCAGTAGAGCAGAAAAAGAGTGACTTAGGGGCTGTCTGACTGACAGTGCCAGAAAGGGGTCATTAATGGGAAGTCCTCACTCTATGGGGGGGCCCACTGAGGCTCAGTAGAGAGGGCTTCAAGGTTTGGTGCATTTCAGCATTTCTGTCAGCAGTCTCTGGAAATAAATTTAGTATCACTACTAATAAAAAGTGTTTAAGGATCAGTGAAGGACTAACTGAGAGGAGAACAGGAGTATGACTCATTTGATAAACCAGGTCAGTTCAGGGAAAATGCTTAAAAAATGATCTGAATGTGAAACCTTGGGTTCAGGAACAAAGAACCCAGTCCGCATTTGCAAATGGGGATTGTCTCCTGCCCCAGGTAAAGGCTTCATTAAGATACTGCCTACAGGAATTGCAGGTGTTTTGCTCCTGGGCAGGGAGTGGTGGTAGATGCCTTCATGGCCCCAGTTTCAGATGCGGTTGGGATGGAAAGAGCTACATGCCACTGAGCACCTGCAAGGAGTTATCCACTCTGATTGACTTTTATGCCTTGGTCTATCAGTGGCATCGGGAATTTAAGCTCTTTGCTCTCCTTACGCTAAGTGCCAAGCTTTTCACTTTTAGCACAGACACCAGGAGGAAATGTAAGGCACAACTCATCAGTTCTGCTCGGGGCAAGCAACAGCAGAGCATGAAGAACTCTCAGTGAGTACTGGAGGCCCTTCTCAGCCCAAGGGTTTTAGGAAAATAATCTGTCAAAGATCCTTGTATGGATAATGGATATGAGGAAATCGTATGACTTTTCACTGGGGAGGAGGGTAACCAGTGAGTGCCGTAGAGATCTGTGATGGCAACAGATTTACAAAAGATCTTGAAAAGGAAATGAACAGTGAAGTGGTCACAGTGATGACCAACACTGATGGCAGTATTTCGAAACAGACAACCTTGACTGCAGAAGGAGTTTATTACACTGAGAGACTTGGTGTCTGTGTTACACTGAACACAGATGAAGGCAGCGACACACTATGCTCTAACTTCACGTATAAAATGATGGGCTTGGAGTTGGCCATTACCATTCAGAAATGAGATCACAAATTAACCTGCTCAGGCAGCTCAGATGGCTGCCTGCTGAATTCTTAGTAGCATACAAAAAAAGGTAAATTGAATGTTAGGAATTATTAGGAGTAGAGAAAGGTTACGACCTGACTCTGTTATAACAATATTATAAATCTATGACACACCTGCATCTTGAATAGGTTGTGCAGTTCTCAAACTGATTATAACAGATGAAACGATGATGGCAAGAAGTATCAAAGAATATGAGGAATCTTCAACCTTTGGCAACTGAGGTGAGATTAGATACAGGTGTATAAAATGAAAGATGCAGAGAAAGTGAGTGATCTAAATAGCTCTCTGTGCATTCCAATACAAAAGTGATGGAATATCAAAGTTAGCAGTTGGTAAACCTGAAAGATAGAAGAAGAGGTGCTTTTTTTTCAGAGGACGCACAGCTAAGCTGTAGGACTTGCTGATAGGATGCTAAGTTCACATCAAGGGAAGATTGTACGATTTGATGGAAAAATCCCTTTTGCATTACTGAAAACAAAGACAGCAACTTCTCAGGACATAAATAGTTGGATTTTGGAAAAGTAACCTGGGGAAGTGTCAGTATGTGCTTAGCACAGTCTGCTCTGCTTGCTCTCTGCCAGACCTTGCTCCCCTTGTTACTTATTCAAGAGAAGAACATTTTCACTTGAGCTCCTCCGCAGCCTGGTGCTTAGAGATATTCCCAGGACATCGGACATGAGGTTTAACCTCCTCAAGCCAAGCATCCAGATTTTCCACTTTTAAAGTATGTGCTTTGCCCCTTAAACTGCTGTGCCAAAGGTGGGCACCAATCTCAAAGTTAACTGGTTTGGACTTCTCCAGCAGAGTATAGGAATCCCCACTGCTTAAGCCTGGCGTGGTGCCACGTGCCAGAACAGGCACTTCTGAGCATATGCGTGTGACTGAAGTTTTGAAGAAACTCCAAGACAAACACAGAGATGCCTTCATCGTTAGACACCAAAGAACCAATCTACTTGGAGTGAATTCCACCCCAAGAGCTCAAGCTGTTGAGCTCAGTGACAAGGAGACTGAAAGAGGTGATATGATTGTACCACATTAATACCTCTGAGTGAAGAAATACCAGATACCAAAAGGCTCTGTAGTCAAAATTGAAAAGGCACAACAAGAACTGAAAGCCAGGGAAATTCCAATTAGAAATAAGGTACAGATTTCTAACAGTGATTGTGGTTAACCACTGGAAGAAACTACCAAAAGGAAGTGGTGAATTCTCCATCCCTTAATGTCTTCAAAGCAAAAGAGGATGTCTTCCTGGAAGACCTGATTTAGTGAAACAGAATATATTGGTCTCAGTGCAGGAGACCTGGATGTAATTCAAGGGTTCCAGATATTCCAAAACTCGTGTTAAATACTCTTCTTGTCCTTTCATGCCTCTACCTTTAGCAGCTTTAGCTCCTGCAGGAGTCTGTTATCAGAAGGACTACAGAGGGAACTGAAGGGGCTAAGGTATTAACAGGGCTGGATTTAGAAACCCTTCTCCTCCAGGAAATTCACCATAAAAATAGCTGAGAAAGCTGAGCTTTCAAAGATCTAGCTATCAAAAAGTAACCGTAATAAAACACTGGCAAATCAGTATATAGACATAGAAACATGGTTAATATTGCTCTAATGCCTGTAGCTCAGAACCACTTGTCCCCAGCGCTTCTACAGAGAACCAGAGAACTGCAATTTCATGTGCTCTATTAATTTCCAGAGCAAATGGGAAAAATACAGATGGCTCATACATGGCTAGGAAACCACTTCCCATCTCTTGTTCTCAGTCCACTAACCAACACAAGTGCCTTCCCCCAGGACCGTGGTGCCACAACTCCCTTCTTCTCCTTATATATTTCACAGCAGTGCTCTGTTGGGTTTTTCCATTGCAGATGTCGCCACAAAACACATAGCTACTGCCTTTCAAAACACTTTGAGGTACTATGAGTACCTCTTGTGTTCACCTTAGAGAAGGCTTCATGCTGTTCAGGCTAAAGGATTTACTGTAATTATATCTACGGTAAATATCTGTGATGAATTATACAATCCTTATATCTACAGATGAATCACACTGATGGAGCAGAAGGATATGGGGTCAGAGTCAAGCTTGGAAATGGAAAATGCATACTCCAGTGTTTTAAAACATTTTGGTTTAAAGCAGCCAAGGTTTCAGAATTTCAAACATTTTTTTTTAAATCTTTCTTTAAGCCTGGATTTGGAGAGGGGATTGGTTTGGGTATTTAGATTATTATTTTTACTGTAACAGGATTATTCTTTTCAGTAACTGTTAAGTCACCACAAGCTTGTTGCCTTTTCTGTGCAGGAATCAGTTAAGCATCACAGATAGGGAAATATTATTATAACCGGTTTACAGACCATTTTGGCCAAGGACAGGACCAGGAATGCTGACTCTCAGTCACCTGCTTTCACAGCTAAGCTAATAAATGAGGTAGAAAGCTAATAAATGAAGGCACTGTGTATATTAACTCTCATATAATAGTACTTATCCCATGCTTGTGTTATATGCAGGAGGTCAGAGGAGATGATCAGAGCAGTCCCTTCTGGCCACAAAACCAAGGAAGCTATTTTTAAACATGAGGCAACATTCAATAACCTGCATCAGCTTTGATTAACTGTTCTGCAAGATTGAAAGCAACACAAGCAGAACTAACATGCACTGTGGGCAAAAAAGACGTCAAAGCACAGTTCATGATGGCAAGGTTTTCCATGCATAAATACTGGATGGGAATCTTGGCCGTATGGTTCATGCTGACCCTTTTGGAGCAGTTCATCATGTCCCAAGACCATTTTCACTAGGGCTTTTACAGAAAGGCAGAATCATCTGGGCACTGTAGCTTCCTTCAAGCCTTTAGCTAACCCCAGTCTCTACCTCTTAAATACATAAATACACATATATATATAATTAGATGCTATATATGAGCTGCTATTAAGCAACCAACTTTTTTAAACATGCAAACAAACTTAATATAAGCTCCATAAAACAGGTCTGCTTTTTCTGGTATTGATTTTGCTTATTTTGAAGTTAAGCGTATCCATAAATATGCTCTATGGTCCCTTGAGGTAAGTCTTATAAGGTATATTAAAAAAAAGAAAAAAAAAAGAGGAGGAGGAATTTTTTGGCAGCAATTACCATCTCAGATAACCTGCCTGGGGTTGGGAAAGTGTGCCAGCAATCTGCTCAGAAATAGCTTTCATTTTGGCTGTTTATTTTCATATGCTTTGTCTGACACTTTACTGCTGTGGCTGGGTACTTAACTGTCAGCTTCCATTAAACGCTTTGTCAGCTGTTCCCACTCCAGGCTGAAACCAAAATTATTCGTTCATCTCCCATTATTCATTAAAGTCAACCCACTGGCAGGAAGCAAGCAGGATGACAAAGGAAATCATCCTTGCGCCAAATGGTGAGATTTCTTCAGGCTCCTTTTGCTTCAGTGCTCCTCCAGTTCCTCGTCCCTTCCTTCTCTTGACTGACCCAGACATTTTCCTCACTTGTCTCAAATAAGTGTGGATTTGAGGGCAGCTGTTCTATTTTAACGCAAAGTTGGGAGGACTGAACTCTTCTGCAGCAGCTCCAAAAATTTAGGGTATTGTGAAAGAGAATAATGTGTTTTCTTCACATTAGTTTGGACTATCACAGCATAATCATATGGGTGGCTATCCCTTCCCATGGCAAGACAGAATGTCAAATATACACAGGATGCTAATAAAATAGATTTGGGATTATCTATTATATGATTTCTTGTTTTCCTATTTTAGGGTCTGTGAACGGGTTAATTTTTAAAATTATTTAAACCAAGTTTCCCCAGTTCTGATATATAAAAAGAAAGAAAAAGGGGTTAAACAACTCCAGAAAAGGCAAAACATGTCATTTCAGGTCAAGCAAAACATTTTAAGATGACCCTGACTGATCCTCCCTCTTCCAAATTTGTTCCTACCTGTAGCAAATGCTCATGACAAAGCAAGGAACAATGTAACATTACCCATTTTAGAGGATCCATTTCCAAATAAAGCATG
>JAOXNG010000021.1:116574931-116585524 GCA_028566535.1 Scolopax minor | reverse complement strand
TTTCCTTCTTTCCTTCTTTCCTTCTTTCCTTCTTTCCTTCTTTCCTTCTTTCCTTCTTTCCTTCTTTCCTTCTTTCTTTTTGTTTTTCTTTCCTTCTGTCTTTCTTTCCTTTTAGCTGAGCTGAGCCTGGTTGGAAACCATGTTTCTAGGACAGATCCTTGTGCTGTCAAAAATTTGTCTCATTTCAGGTTGGACTGGTAAAACGGATGATGTTCCATAAGGCAGTGGTAGATCAAAAGTAATATCCCGTATCAGATGTGTTTCCTCTCCCTGCTGGGACTTTGCAGCCTGTGCACCCAGTTCTTGTCCCAGCAGCCTGTCATTTGTTGTCAAATCCCTACCTAATCTTGTTTCAGTTCTGCCATGGAATAGTGATACATTTGATGATGTCACAACAATGTCATCAGTGTCACCGGCCTCAGAGTCTTTTGCATAAAGTCAGGCAAGTTGGCCGACAGAAGAGCAGAGAGTTTTGGCTACCCTCAGAATTTCAGAGAGCCTGAAGGATGGAGAAATCACGTCAAGTTATGATAAGAAGTGTCTGCTTCATGTTTTTCAGGCATCAGGAAATATGTAAATCCATACAATCTAAGCCCAGAAGAAACTATTTACTTAACACAGACCCTTAAAGATGACCCTCCACTCATCTTGCTGTGACATCAATGTCTTGTGCCCACATAGACCTTTTTTTTTCAGGATAACATACATTTCTGATTAAAAGGACCAAAGAGATGAAAAATTCCCCACTTGCATTGATAGGTGTTTTGAACAATTAATCATCTCAACGTTTTAAAATGTGGGCCTTGTTTCTCAGCAGGATATGAATTTGGGTGCAGCTTTTGTTACCAATATTTCCTATGTCTCTGTATGCTTGACCAGGAGATCTTCAGTACTGCTATTTTATCCCTACAAAGATACTTCATCTGGCATAAACAAACCACCTCACAACCTTGCTTTTCACAAGCTTAACAGTTCAAACCCTTTAAAGTCTTCCACTGCAACACTTTTATTTTTTTTTTCTGGCCCTTGAATTATTTCATTGTGTTACTTTTTGCACCTTGCCTATGCAACTTGAAATAAAAGTGTACCTGAAAGCTTATTTTCTTTCTTGGAAAGTACTTGTGCAGATCCATGCTCTTGGGGATGTTAAACTCAGAGTGCCTGTTCACATCCCACCTCATGGCTTGGATGTGGATCTTCACTTTCCAGAACATCCTGATGTAGCACTTAGGCTCAACCAGCTTCTCCAAATTGGGATTTTCTCCAAATATAGTTTCCCCTGAATTTTAGTTCACAGGTAGTTTCATCTAAAGGCACATGTGAGCCCAGGATTCTGCAGCCTGACCTTGGCAGATCCTGCAGTGATGTCTAAGTCTTGGGAATTGCAGTCAGTCAGAAGCAAGAGGTGAATTCAGCCAACCCTTTCAGTCCTGGAGGCTGACCTTGCAGGACAAATCTCCGAGGAGCTGCTTTTGCATCTCCGGTGCTGGCACACAGACATGTAATGTAGTATAGTATATGCCCTTCCCTATGGGACACTCCTCCATGAGTTCATTCCTGGCTTAGTTGGAGGAGCTGGATTTTACATTATTAGGTATTGAGTTGCAACATGAAATTACCAAAATGTAAAACATGGGAAAACATACTGTAAATCACTTATTGGCAGGTCTTTCACCTCTTTACAAGTGCACAACTGGATACATTTGAGTCTTTTGGAATTTCCAAATTAGAGCCCAGAAGACCTTCCCGAAGAAAGGTATTTTCTGCTGGCACCAAAATAATTTTATCTGAGCTAAACAACAGAGTTAATGTTTCAGCATTCACACAGCCCTTTGCAGGCTACAAATCCAAACTTAATTTCAACTCCTTGTTGTACTGTAGCTCTATTATTATTACTTTTTTAATGGATGTTATTTTTCTTGTAACTCTCCTGCTTTGCTTTTCAAAAGAAATATAGAGAGACCCAAGGGACTGAGAGTGAGAATGCAGAACCTTTCACCTCCAGGTGAAAACACTGATATCTTTAATGAACTTATCAGGAAGTGAATGTACCGAGACAGAGTAAACACATGTTCTTACTACTGTGACCTCCATCTCTTCTGTCCCCACTGCTTGTTACCCTCAGCCTGTGGTGACAAAGGATGCGCTGATGTGAGGAAGGGGTTTTTATTGTGGTTAAGGCACTAAACTAGGAATCGGACTGCTGTGATTTATTTCTGACTGTGCCACAGTCTTACTGTATGTTCCTTCAGGCAAGTCACTTAATCCTGCTGTGCCTCATTTTCCCAACTGTAAATTTTATTTTTTTTTTTCAATTCTTTGACATTCTGGCTTCTGGGGCAAGAAAGATCTATCAGCTGAGCCACAAAACATTTGAATGTAGACTGTATTACATTGCTGTGTTTGAATGTCCAAGGGATTGGGTCATGCCTTCAGTTACCTCAAGCTTTCAGATGGGCAGGGAAGAGGCATGTTTCTTCTTCCAGAATTTGTCAGAATTTGTTATTGTGCTTTGGCTCTTAAGACAGGATCACAAACAGAAGGGGAGTTCCTGGGGAAAAAATAAAGGATTAGATTTTGGATCAGGAATCCTACTCTGAGGATCCAGAAAGTAGAAGTAAATAAATAACCTATACTTGTAACATCAGCTCAGATGACCAGTCCCAGGGATCCAACCCTGCTGCCTCTTTCATAGAAGGAGTTCAGGGTGACTCCAAAAGTCAGCAACTTGCATGCACACAAACCAAACCAAATCTCTGAGTTTGGACACCAAACCAAATCTCTGAGAAGTTCACTCACCAAGACACAGGGTAGGTCACAGCAGGACTCACTGCAACATCTGAGATAAGGAGTGAAGGTGTCCCTGGAAAGCCTCCCAAAAGCCACAGCATGGCTTGTCCTTTGATGTGCAAAGGCTGCAGCTCAGAACAGGTAAGACATAACAGATTTCTCAAATGCAACTTCTGCCATGTCTGGAGACAGGGTTTGAAACTGCCACCAAGGACACAGCACTGAAAGTGTCTGTGTTGGTAATGGCTCTTCATATCCCATGGAAACGATCATGAATTAAAGCCACATTTTCATTTATCTGGACACCAGTTTAATTTTTCTCTGCTTCTTTTACTCTTAGAATTTGCAGGGCTGGTGACATGCAGCTTCGTGTGAGTTCTTCTTACATTCCTGTTTTCTGCTCTCGACGTGTCAAAGATCCCTCATGAGCACATTTTTCCTGTAGGGACAAATTGGCTTACGTGGCATCTAGAGAGAGGAGCTGCAAAATAACAATGCATACAGCCTACTGGAGAGAGATCTGTAGCTTTCACTTCTCATCATCCACAATAGCTACTCATTTTAAATTAGTAGACTTTTTTAAAGAAAAGTTATTTTGAAAAAAAACCCAACGAATTCACAACCAGTTACCAGATATCTGCATAGAGCTGGTTGCTTTCTTGCTGTTGCTACAACCAGTTATTTTCTCTCTAAGTGAGAGAGACACATCTGCTGGCTTTGCAGAGAGCACATCAGGTCTCCTGGATTAGCAGGTCTTTCCGTGGACAACTTGACGTGAGGCTGGTGTCCCGCAGGAGATCCCAGATCACAGTACTCGTTATGGAGAACACTGCACTTTAGTGCTCAACTTGGATGATGCTCTGGGAGATAAAGTACAAAGTTATCCATAAACCATCAAATGTTCAGACCTTTCAGAATACTATTCGCTGATTCCCTCAGAAATTTATTAGCTCTACCAATATTTTCTTTCTTAGTTTTGTAAAGCAAGCTCCAAGTCAGCTAGTACTGACTATGCAGAGCTCTGAAACCACATGTTTATTTTCCTAAGTTATAAAAAGTTTATAAGGGTAGCTGGTATCCTTATGGGCCACTGTACAGTGATTTGCTACTGCATTCCACATTGATACAGAAGAGCTCTGTGTTTTATACCAGAGGGAAATCCTTGTGATACAGCTGTCCAGCAGCCAACAAGAGTACAGACACCTTCAAAAATATAACCCTGATAAAAAATGAATAGCTGAAAAGGCAGAAAACATCCCTTTGGAGACAAATCAGTTTGAACAGTGCAATGACCTTGAGCACCACAAGATCTGTATTGCAATACCCCAGTGAACATTACCAACAAAGTCCTTTTATCCCAGCCATAGTTCTTTTTTAATTAGATCACTATTTCTATCTGAAAATGCTGTACGTTCACAATAATTTTCAGAACTGCTATGTAATGCTACCTTTATTTTTGCAGCTAACAACTAACTTCAGGTTTTCAGTTTTCACGACTTCATGTTGCTTCATTGACATGAAGAAGCTTTGGTCAATTTACACTGGAGAATGGAGAGACTGTTAGTCATTTATCTCTTAAAATAGTGAGTACACAGCTGCACAACCTGAAGAATTAGGTCACTATGTTGCTATGACTGTCCTGGAAGGAGAAATTCAGAGCAAACAAGGTAGATTTCAAGAGAGAGCCTGGAATGTGTGAAGAGTTAGCAAAATTGACATAGATGCAATAGCAAAAATAAGTAATTTAGCAAATCCCTAAGCCACAATGGTTGGATTAGGGCCCTGTCATACAATTCTCGGGCATATGAACAATCCCTTTTTCACTTGAGTTCATTTCATTAGCTTCTCTCAGCTACATAAATACTCATACTCTCAATGGGACTACTCACATCAATAAAGTTCCTCAAGCGAGCAAGGATTGCAACCCAGTTTTAGTGGAACAAACCCAGCCTCTGACTCTGATTGCATCCCTCACTTTTCTAAAAAAACTCGGTTTCCAGCTAGAATGAGCCCACAATCCCCGCGGAGCTTTCTTTCACCACTTCCAAGCACAATCCCAGTTATTTGTCTTGTCAAATAAGAAAGCAAACAGGACTCTTCGAATCTCCCCAGCTTCACCTCCTTTCGTAAAACACTGCTGGGCCTCGAGCAGGCCAGCTTGGATGTCTTTTGGAACTCCTGGGCATTGCTCTGCTCTGATTGATAGATCCCTGATGGGGTTATCGTGCTCACATCAAATCCCAGCATGCCTCAGCCAGCCAGCAACCCTCTGAAGTCAAAATGCTGCTCAGTGTAACATCATGAGTAATGACAGTAGTATGAAAGCAATAATTACGTTGCTTTATTACTCAGCTGTAAATTGTTTTCTGATTAGGCTTTTAGCCAATGGTCTTTGACACTGTTGCACAGCGTTGACTGTAATTAATTCAAACTAGTTAATATAAACACCATGGAAAATTGCCCTTTTACCTATCAGTTCCTACCACAATTCGGATGGAGTCCTTACTTTAAGGTCTGCTGCAAGGGAGACAGGATGGGCAGTGCTGGAGTCAGAAGTGCATTGCACTGATAGTGAAAGACCACCGATAGCACCAAAATGAACATAATTTGCCTCTAGCTGGCAGCAACCACTACTGGGATCCCTAAGTACAAAGGACAGAGATGGAGTTAGACGTTTCCTGCATATTTTGCAAGCAGTTTTTTTACTTATTTCCATTGTACAGAAAAACTGTGAGGAATTTCTCTTTTGCCTCCAACTCTCCCTGTTTTTCTGAGAATAGATATTAACAGTCGCACACTGCAACATGCAGAATCGAAACCAACAAATCTGCTTAAAAACAAAATAGCATTGGGGATCACATAGGATTTTTCCAGCAACACATTTCTTATAATTTGATGATGCTTTGAACTAGGCAAGGCAGGATAGGCTGTGGGTGAGACAGAGGACCACAACCTGAAAACAACCAAGCCACCCATTGAGACTTACAAATATTTTTTTACTAGAAGTACATAACATCTATTCTTAAGTCATGATTAGATGTATCCATTTTTCATTATAAATTCATCCATTTTTTTTCCCGAGGCACAGAAATATCTGCATTTTAGAGTTCATGCTCTTTTTTTTTTCATTTACAAAAATGCACACATACAGAAACAAATATAAACCTTCTGTAAGAGCTGAAAAAAATTTAGCTTGATTTTCATGACATGGCTACCATCAGTAGTTCATGTCCTTCCAGCCCATGACCTGCTACAGGGAGAAGAAAAGTGCAAGTGACACTTTATTTCTCCTTAAGGAGAGGACACGAGAAGCTGAACACAACACAAACCAGCTCCAGCCTGGCTTTGTCACTTGCACTTGCGCTTAACACTTTCTGCTTTTCTACGATGTGTCTGAAAAGCTTTCTTAACCCAGAGTGGATAATAGTTTTGCTTGTAAAGTCTCATCTGAAAGGGTTACAGGGAGAATATTGAGGAAAGAAAGGTTAAGGGAAATCAGTCTGAGAAGGATTAGATCAGAGGACACAACTATTTTAGCCCAGTGCTTCAATTACTGGCTTCTTATGTCAGTGTTTATCATCTTAACCAAGAATATACAATAAAATCAGACATCTAAACTCAGCTATTTCCTCCCAGGACTGCAGTCTTGAAAACTCTGCTGACATGCACTGCTTCCACAAACACCCACCAGATACGCCACATATCAGGTAAGGGTTTCGTAGTGGGACACATGAGCTCTTCATTTAGTGTGCTCTCTTCTCCTTAAGGTGAAAGATGAAGTGGAAAGACAATGAGACTAAAGTCAAAGTAAGGTCAACTCCTTCCCCTCCCATCCCCTTATGTTCAAGGACCATAAGGTATCTCCAAAGAGGTCTACAAAGACTGTCATAGAAAATAAATATACACAGCTAATTCTGCTCCTTTGTTATCAGGCACAAACCAGTAAATAAACTCTTACTTCTACAAAGAGAGACAAAAGGGGACACATTTTCTTTAAGTGTAGTTGTGTTGCAGCAAGTATGGGCTGCTACAAGTAATAGCAGGGTTTGCAAAGTGCAGGAAAATAAGACTTGGTAAAGTGGAACAAGTAATGGATTGGGCTTTTTTTCTGTTGTTTTTTAAGCACAGTGACAGGAACATATAAAAATGCTTTTATGGTACAAAAGGACAAGGACACCTGGAGTAGTGAGAACCCTGACTCACTGATTCCCTCAACAGAACTAGAGTTCAGTGCTGAAGCATTCATTTCAATATAAAGGATATATTTTATCCAGGGCTAGGAGTCACAGAAACCACCTGCAGGACAAGAAAATTCTAGTAACATCCAAACCAACTTGCTCTCCAAGATCCCCTGTGTGTACAGGCTTGTTGTACATGAGTACATGAATGTTAGGATTGTGTTTTCTGGGGAAGGGGAGAAACCTTTTACATTGTAATATAAATGTAATGAAATGTAATATAATATCCACAAATATGAAACCAGTCTCTGCTGCAACTTTCTTACACAGAACAGCATCTTACCATTCATACATTCAGATATATATGTATTATATATATATTCACATACATAAGAACGCTGTATTATTTAACATAAAGCATAAACATGTGCTTCAGAGAGAAAAGTCTGGCAGCCCAGAGACCTAATCTTTCCATTAGCAGCCTTCCATCTCCATTACCTTGTCTCACTGGATTTCCTTCTGTGTCACAGTGAGAATGGCTTTTGCAGCAGAACAAGCAGAAGAACACTGAGATTTACATAAAGATTATGCTCGACCGTTCAAGATGCAGCCCTGCCGTCAGCCAAGGGATGGTTTTCTCATACTGGAGGAATCTCAGCTGTAATCATCAGCCTTTTCACAACGGATTGCTAGGAATCTTTTACCTCCTCCACTTGCAATTTGTCCAGCTCAGAGATTTATGTGAAAGGGCTGAATTAAATATTGAACTTCATCTGAAAGTACATTGCATGAGCTGGAAAATCAAGGGGTATCTCTAGAGTGCAACAATTTTTGCATGTGGCAGAAGGATGACATCCTTTTTCCCACCCAAAACACCACTTATAAAAAGGCCACTTAAGTTGTTTACTATTATGATGTCTTGTTCTTCATCCCATATTGTCTTTAAATGCCTTCAGGACAATTAATATAAATGGTACTTTAAGCATTTTAGGAAGTGCTATGAGAACCAGTAAAGAGTTCCCATTAAGTGGATTCTGCTCCATTGAGTTTCATTGTCAGGACTGAAAACTGAATTGCATTTTGAAGACTGAAATTAGATCATCAGCCTTGACTCTTTGGAATTAATAGACCGTTCACAAGGAAAATAAGAGAGCACCAGTACCTATAGATTAGCAACTGGTAATGCAGGAATAAAGTGAGACCCAGGAATGAGACAAGGATCATCTAAAGCAATAATAATAATAATAATGGTAATGATAATGATAAAAATGTTTCTTTTTAGCCAAATGGATAGAAAGAGAAAAATGACAGATGAAGTAGAGCTGCTAGGAGATACATACAGGCCTGAGAATGACTTAAGAAATTAAGATTTGCTTTTCCTTTTCAGTGATGACAATGGAGAACCTTCTTGGACCCATGACAGCAGCAGCAGACTGGGCAAAAGCACACCCAGTGTAGGTGAAATCAAAGTCTTATCTGGAACTTGCACCCTGCAGCTTGGGCAAAAGTTTGGAGACTTTCACAAGTTTGGGATTCTGCAAGTTTTCATACAGACTTCCAATGCATTTTCATCTTTGATACATAGATCAGCCTGTTTGCCAGATGTCAAGCCCTTCCTGCAAAGTACAGGAGGCAACAGAGCTGCTCACATCAAGGTTGTCAGAACTTTTATGCATTTTTCTCATTTTGGCTGACATTTTCTAAAATTATTCAGCCTGAGGCAGACACTCAGCATGAAGAATTTAAATCCAAATGGTTAAAGCTTGGCAAAGCTCTGAGCGACTGAAAACAGAGCCTTGTAATGGGAAGTGTCAGACAACCTCAATAATAGGCGACCAGCCCCGTCTGTACTTTGCCTTGTAATACACTGATGATTGATGATATCAGACTTGAAATTTCACAGTTAAGTAGCTGCAGTGCTGTTAATCCTCCCTTGTGAAGAAGATCAGTATTATAGTCCATCTGGTATGTATGTACAATGTAAGATTATGCTCTGCAAGAAATGTAAGGTTATGCTCATCACAACACAATGAATTAAAAATGGAATTCACCTTTTTTAAAGTAAGGAATAAAATTTGGACATCAGCTGACATTGCATACTTTGGTTCGATGACAAGTATAGTATATGGCAGCTTCCACATATATACATTACTGAGGTTTGGATCTTTTTATCTCATTAAGTGAATATTTGGTACAATTTACTTCTTAATTAATTGACTTCATCTTCCATCTGGACTTCCCTGTGATTGACCTTCACATGCCTTAATGGGCCAGGACAGAACATTTCAGGGTTGAATTGAAGGGCGTCAAGAAGAACAGAATCTTAAATAGGTGCACCTGGATATTTGTACTGGAAGCGGTTGCAGCAATATTTCAATGAAGTGAGCAGGAATAGCAACATGTGCCTGGCTTGACCAATACATCTCAAATTTTGTTATTCGTGGATAAGCCAGAGGGCAAAAAAAAAAAAAAATCATGATATTTGTCCAAGCAAGTACTGTGTAGGAAACTGCACTTAGCTCAGAGCTATTCCCTCAGCAGGAAAAAAGGCTACATTTGAATAAATTATTTGTGGTGAATTATTCCATTAGCTGTAGTCATCAAAATTCTATCCTGATTTTTCTGTAGTATACATAAGAAATTTCTCCTTTCCATATTGTGTATTCACTTAATTTGATGCAGCTGGAAACAAGAATTAAACATCCCTTTTAATGAATCTGATCATCTGACAAACACATATCTTAGCTAATGTTTGCTACAGAGATACTGCAAACAAAAGCAAAGTTCACTGTGAACTTGAATAATGAAAAAGACTTTCAAATTTATGCATTAATAGATCTGTGGACGAAACCAGAAATACAAGAAGCAGCACTACACCGAGTGAGCTTCATCATTGTTAGCAGAGTTTTGATTCGGCTTTTGGTTTTGTGGAATATAAGGGCTTCTTAAATCAGCATGAGTCTGCAGACATTTTATTTCTGTGTTCTTTAGAGAAGGCTTGTGTGAAAGTTTAGACACAAATTCCTTTGTCTTGTGCCGGCCCCAGCAACGTTGACAGAGTGTGAGAGCATATCGGCAGCTCATGGCTCCGTGAGTGTTGTGGGACCAGATTGAAGCTCTCAAGTGCTACAAAGATCAGAGCAGAAAAGTGAGGAGAAACAGAGAAATGGAGAGAGAAAAATGAAAATAAAAACTCTGCTCTGAAAGCCCAAGCTGCTGGGAGCTCCAAGCATGGAGCAACTCACCCAACTGTGCAGGTTCAGTTTGTGGGCACTCATGCAAATCACTCCTTTTGCTTTGGTTTGTGTGGGATTATCCCCTTCTGAGTTTTGGTTTCCTACGAACTCCGTAACTCAGAGCAAAGCCAGCCAAAGCCAAAGTGTTTTGCCTGGTTTCAGGTTGAAATCACCCCATTTTGCACAGTGTTCATCTGTAACCATAAACTGGTCCAGGTGCACTCTAAATGTTGGCCTACATCTGTTTTGAAAAAAATTACAATTTTTTCACCACAGCAGACCCGAATGTCTGCGATTGTTACAGACTCCCCCCCCCCTCCAAAAAAAAAACCACCCAAGGTCATAATGGGTTCATCGTAAGGAAAATATTTGGAAATAGCATGTCCATT
>JAOXNG010000021.1:116506474-116520906 GCA_028566535.1 Scolopax minor | reverse complement strand
ACAGACCAGCAAATTACAGCAACAACAGCCACCTCCGTTTTGGAGGTCAAAGCTGTTCTTTTATTTCTGTTGTAGGGCATAAAGTCCAGCATAGGTTGAAAACCTAAAGATAAGGCACCCCGCAGACAGTATCATGCCACACCAACCTAGTGTCTCTAGACCAAATAAACAAGCGAATGGAACATGATAAGAGAGGGCATCATGCTGCAGATTTTTCTAAAAAACTCTATCTATCTGCCAACATAAACACAGCCATAACACAACAGGATCAATAATTGATGGCCAGTAAGAAAAGGTAGCAAACTTTCTAACCCTCACAGAAAATAGATATAAGAAAAAAGAAGATGGAAAATCACCAGCATAAGAATTACGCCAAAAGTGAAACCCTGTACCAGATATCTCTGAACTTGGGGAAACTTCAGATGCAGAAGCGTGTGAAGCAGCGTGACTCACATGTCACCCAAACTAAAACTGAAACCCAACGATTAGCAGAAAGAAGGGGTTCCTAAGCAGAGCCAAGCCTGCAGTGCATCAAATGGAAAACTCCTCTGGACATGGAGGAAATGGGGTTCCACAATTCAGCATTTCCTGCAAACAGAAAGCTTGAAAGTGAGGTTAAAGGCATATGTGTGTGTACTGAGGTCTCCAATGATTCCATATACTCAGTGTTATATGATCATAAACAGTGAGATCAGACCTAGCAAGAAGAAAGAGTTTTCCTCCATGTTAGGATCAGGATTGTTGGTATTTAATTTGATCTGGGTGAGACACACCAAAGATGAAGCTACAAATATTAGAGATTAGACTGGCTTTCCTCGTTCAAGGCTGAGTTTTCACATTGCTTCTATTAAAAGTATCTATGACTAATTTATCTTCATTTATATGGCTGCTCTATGATATTTATAATTATTTATGTTAATGCTGCAGTGCTGAGCCCCTACTCACAGCCCATGACCCTGCTTTCTAAAGCACAAGAATATTAAACAAAATAAAATTTCTTCCTCAGATGTTAAAAATCTTCATGTAAGGGCAGAAGGTACACACAGAAGAAAAAATAAAACAGCAATGCAAAGAAAAACATGTTCACCATTATGACTGATATCAGCAGACTCACAACCTAATTACTGACAAGGTTTTTGTAAGCATTGTGGAAAAAAAGAGTGTTTTGAAAGAAGTATTTGAAGGACAGTAAGATAGTTTTGCATATATTTATTACTTTTTCACAGGCATGAGGGCCTCAACATGGCATAAATATTGCTTGGTTGGTTGTGTTTTTTTTTGAACAGTAGCGTAACGCTGCAAGAATTAGAATAAAAGGCCACAAAATATCTGTTTCCCCTTTATAGCAAAATATATGTATTTTTCCATATACATAAATTAGTAAGGAAGGGGATGTGTGTGGGACAGAAACAGACCCCTATTAATCTGGTGCACTCCCATCATCGCCACAACAGTTGGTGTATACTTTAGACACTTTTTTTGGTGACCGTTAAAAGCTTTCATCAGTGGAGATGTGAAGAATGAAGTTCAGCAAGTATATCTTTGATACCTTGTCTATTTACCTCTAATAATGGAGAAATGTGAAAAACCCTCTGGTATAGCACCCTTTCCTAGGGCAGCCATGGTCACCCTGTGCTTCAACAAGCAGGTGTTTGAGTCCCTCCTCCACCACCAGAAATCCATCCCAGATGGTTCATATGGAAGACAGGAGAAGGTTCAAACTAAGAGGTCATCTCTTGCTTCTCCTGGTGCAGCAACATCTAACATTTTTCATAAATGCAGCATACAATTGCTGCTGTGATGGAATTTAATGTTTATATGCAGATTTTAGATCCACTCGCTCAATTTGCATAAGAGAAGATTTTGGCAAATACAGAGCAAAAATACATGCATGTGCCCAGCATATTTAGCATTTACATCTATTCATAAAAAAAATTAATAAATCCATGATATTAGAAAATAATACTGAGCCAAAATGTTAATGAAGTCTCTTCTACATGCCAAAAACTCGTGTGGGTATATACATAAAGAATGTACATACTCAGAGAGAGAGACACTAACATCTTGTAATGCAATATGTTTCTGTTATACACGCTCCAGACTTCCTAACAGCTGCATATTTTAATATACATAAACCTATACTTGAAAAATAATAAAATGTATTAGTTTTCCACATTAGGCATTTATGACCTAATTTAGGAGAGTATTACATCTTTATAACTTTTAAAAGACCCATTTTGATAAAACATCCCCATAAACAGACTGAGAAAATCAGGGTAACAAGCATCTGTTGCTGCGTTGTTTTCTTAATGGGGCAATAAAATAATAACACATTTTTATAACTTTTCACAACAATATAAAGTATTAAAATTGAAACTGATATTGAAAAATGTTCTCATGGTCCATTTTATTTTATTTTTCCACTATGTAAAGTTACAGTACTTACCAGATTAATATTAATATATCTTAATTACGTTGACACAATGGAAATTTGCCAAAGACACTCAAAGAATGTCTCAAGTTATTTCCACTACTATAATTAACATGGTGCATTTAGCCCATTTTATTCACAATATCAGAATAATACGCATTTTTGTACAGAGATACTGCATAGAGCAATAATGACCCAAATTTTCGGAGGGTTTGAAAAAGAGATTGTTCCATTGGGTTTTAAGAGCAATGCTCATTTTTTCTAATCTACCTGTTCTAATAATGAATTACCAAAATTCTATTTCTGAAAACAAATGTCACAACTACATAAACAATAGCTTCTTCTCAGAAACTTATGTTACATAGTTGTGATGTCTAGGTTTTAGAAAAAAGAGCAGAATATGTTGCGTAACAAAATAATGGATAGCTATGGAAAACTTTAACTGAAGCAAAATTGATATATTTAGAAAAGAATATTACCACAAATTTTGCAAATAATTTCTTCTGAAAACCATGCACTTGAAGATGCGCTTGAACACCAGGAATTCAAACTGGGTAAGCTGCTGACCTGCCTTCAAAGTGGATTTGCACATTTACAGTTTACTGAAGCACTGGCAAAGTAAGATTCATAGCTCTTAGGGAGAGAAAGGCACAGAAAGGACCATCTAATTTGATTTAGCTACATAACACAACCCATACCATTTTCTTGACTCAGCTCTCCAGATCCAGTAGCTGTGGTTGAACTTGAGCATAGCTTTTACAGAAACGTCCCAGCCCCAAATTTTAAAATTTCCAGTCATGGACAATCTGTCACAATCATCGGTTAAATTATTTCAGCACTTAGTTATGTTGTTTAAAAATATATACGCCTTATTCCTAGTTTGAATTTGTATAGCTTAAATGTCAAGCTTGTACTAGCAGAAGGATTCCTCTCACCTAACCTAGAGCTCTGCAATGCCAATATCTACACACATCATCGTGTCAAGGTAGAGAAAAAGGCATTTTCACAGCGTGGTTCATTTGACCCCTCTTAACATCTATCTTAGCAAGAGATAAATTACAGCCCAGAAGTGCTTATTTCTCTCAATTGACTATAAAGGAAATCTAGTCATTGTGCTCTGATACAGATGTTTGTACCTAGCAAGAGGAATCCCACCCTGAATATCCTTATAACTTTGAATGCTAGGATGGAAAAACCCTTAAACATGAGATTTTTCTTATCAGTGGGTCTTTAAAGACTGGATACACAACATTTTCTTCAGTTTGAAAAACTCCACAGATAAAGCACTGCATGTAATTCCCTGTTGGGATTTTCTAGACTCTCACAATTTCTCTTAGATCTTTGAACCCTCTCCTGTTGGTGAGGTTTTTACTAAAAGACGATCATCCAAGCTGGAACAACAGTTTAGCTGTGTTTGCCCCAGAATAGCAGAAAATAGAATTTATTTCCTATTCCCCTGCCTGCCTTTCCAAGGACTGCACCAACCCCTTCTGCTACAGCTCTGTATTGGCCCCACCACGTTCAACTGATTCCTCAAGACTCTTTCAAAATCACTGCTTTGCAAGATACAGCCCCAGACCCTGTAAATGTTGCCCATTTTCTTAATCCACAGATGAAGTACTTAACATCTGGCTCTTCTGGAATGAAAAGAGTTTGCTTACACTTCATTTATCAAATGGCAACTCAGTAACTCTCTGTCACTAACTTGTCCTCTTCATTACTTTACAATCCCCAATTAACTTTTTTCCAAAAATATTTGACAAGGAAACCAGACCCTAAATAAATTATGTTTGGAAAACTGTGAAGTTTAAGAGTTTGCAATGTAAATTTTCCAAACCTGCAACACACAGTGAATGCAGAGCTCTGGCAACTTTGCCTATATCTATATTAAAAAATATAGCAGCATCAGGGACTTCTCAGACCAACCTGCGAAACCAGTCAGTTTTGTTACACTGCACTTGACTCCAGATTTCTTCTGCATCCTGATAAGGCATCCAAAGGTCCTAAGACAGAATATTGTTCTCTGTGTGTCTGCTTCAGTTCAAAGGATCTGTAATGATACTGGGCCTACCTCACCAGACTCATATCTCATAGCATGAAATGGAGAGGGTGTCTTCAATTCAGTTGATACGTGGCTTAAAAATATATGATGGTGTTTGCATGTCCAAGGCTTCCTAAGCAGTTGTTAAATCACTACACAGATGAGAATATCCAAACCAGGATAGCCTGGGCTTGTCCCTCAGGGAAAAGTTTCTCTGACTTGCTATTACAATGGCAGTCTCAGTTATAATGGTTAAAGTCAGAACTTCCCAATATCTTGTGCTACTCTTGGGGTGTTTGTCAGTACATACAAGTACTAACGACAAACGGTTGCTGCTGACTACAGGCAATTGAGTGCTGCCACATCAGTTAAACATGAAATATTGCATTTTTGGAATGAGACATTATTAGAAACCTGGAACCCATGATTTCTTAAAAATAAAGTCTATGAAGTTGGGAAATGATTTTTTTCCATGAAAAAATAAGAAATACAAGGGGGTTCTTCAGCAACCTGAAGGAAATTGTGCTTTGATGAATAGGGAAGTGTGTAATAAATTAGGGGAAGCAATAATACTTTGCATTGTAACCTGTGCTCACAGACATGGCACTAAGTGTTTCTTACCCTATAATACAGCCGATAAAGATTTCTGTCTGAATAACTCAGGGCTAGTTGGCTTTTCATGCCCCTCCGAGAGCTCTCATGTCAAGCTGCCAGCTCAGGCTGAACGTGGATGAAACTGCAATTCCTCATCTCCTGCCTATTCCAAATCCTCCACCTCTGTTCATCAAGAACCCCACAACCAACACCACCACCACCATCAAGGTGTATAACATGGGTGTCATCTCTGACACTGAATGCTTTCTATGTTCATGCTCAGATTGTAGCTTTACTTTACCTTTTTCTTTCCAGATAACAATCCTAATGGCCCCCCTTGCCCTTCGTCCAGAGTCTGATCTTCTCACTGAGGAAGTTACTTATGAGTCTAGCTTTGAAAAAACCCAATGATTTCTTGTTTGCACTAAGACATAAGGCTCTTGCCAAGCTCATTTCTCCTGCCCATCCCTTTGAACATTCTTCTCAGCTACTTGCATTAAAAGCTACTTTCATTTTTCCTACATGACTGTGCAACAGCACATCAACCATCAAATGTCAGATTCCAACCTGGATCAGTGTGTTTGCTATGCACACACCAAACATTCAAGTCAGCACATCTTCAGCATCATCATTTTGGTAGGAACAAGCAAACAGCAGACTAACTTCATCACCCACTGTCACTTAATTCTTAAAACTCTTCTGTGTTACAACTCCTACAGAAAGAAAATCTCATACTAGTTGCATAATTTATGTACAGAAATCACTTCCTCACAAGCTAAAAAACACTGTGCTATCTCTCTTCTACTCTACTGTTTATCATCTTATCAAATCTTGACATTTGTCTTCTATATATAATGCAAAATCTATTGAGCCACCAATAAATATACAAATAATACACAAATACAGAGGAGTCCTGGATCTTGACTAATGTTCTTAAACTGAAAAGCATTAATAATAAGATCTTTTCTCCTTTTACAGAGTTAAATGACTATTTACTTCTGCTATGGAAGTTGAGACTTGAGAAAAAATACCACTTTCAGGAAATATGCCATCATGCACCTTTAAAAACAACATAATAAAAACAGTAGTCTTTTACATATTTCAGGCTAAAAATTCAAAATTTCCAGTCATTTTTGATAACTTGGAACTAGCCATAAAATCATTTCCCAAAATTAATATTCCTTGATCGTATGAATGGCTTTCAACATGTTCTAAAGAGCCACGACTAATAGCTTTTCATCAGCTGCTGAGCCATCCAGTTTCTCTTTTTTTGTACCTAGTTATCTCTTTTTATCACCTAAGCATGACCATAGTAAACTATGGACTCATCTACCTATTAAGCTATCAAATCCCAACCTTCCTAAAGTGGCAACAAACACATACCTTTCTTCTGTACCATATGCTTCTTTTTTTAAAAAATAACCCTTCATGCACAATGGTGAGATTGTTTAAACTTTCTTGCTAACAGATGCTGAAGGAGCTGTATGCTTTTTCTCAGAAGCACCTAATCTACACTCCAAATCTATACTATATCTTCTGATGGTAATTTAGGTGTCGTACCTAAACACCAATTAGAACTACAATCTTCTGGATGGTAAATATTAATAATTTTTCCTCCTCCATGCAAGAAAAAAAATAGCCAAACCCTTCACCACCGACAAAATTAACCTACTGAAATTAATATGTCTCACTTCCAGGCAGTTTGTATGGCAATAATTCTGCATGGAGACTGCTTGCTTCCAGCAGTTTTATCACCTTCTGCAGTAAAACTAACACATGTAGATCTCTGGAGAGTCTTATTGTTTTTCCTGTTGTCTCAATTCTTTCCCATTAAAAATGACAATCCTGTCAGCACATCACCACGTTTAAAGACCGACCTCTGCTAACACACAGCCCAAAATGTTTCATTTGTACAATTTCTCCAGGCTGGATACCAACCTCTTCCCCATCTACCTAACCTGCCAGTGTTAGGAACCCTACTCAAATGTTTATTGTGTGAGTTTTTATTTTTTTAAATTCTTATCCTTTATTATTATTATTATTATTATTATTATTATTATTATTATTATTATTATTATCTTTCTAGAATTATTAGAATTTAAAGTACGTGAAGTTAAGGCATGTAGTTCATAGGTAGAACTCATAGCTGTGGGATTAATTCAAAATTGGTAAAATACAATAGAAATTTTTTTATACACCCAGGTACATTGCATTTTCCTTACTCATTCAGCAACTGAAGCCTGAAGGAAACCATCTATTTGGCACATGTTCTCAGGGCTTTGAAGAGTAGCTCAGGATCTTTATGAAAGTCCAAGACATTACATTTTTATCCATGTGCATATTAACTCACATAAATACTTGCAGACACAGAAGAGTGACTCACCAAGAAAAAATCCTTCCTCCTATCCTCTCTCCTGTAGTCAGATGATTGTCACCATCACTGCCAAAATAACTACTATAAATTAAATGTCCAGAGATATCAAGATGACAGGAAGGATCAGTTTATATACAAGAGATAAATATTAAGTCTTTTCACATGGCAAAGACTATTTTCTCGGTTTTGTTTACTAATGTACCTTTAGATATAGATATATTTATAAAATATAAAGGTAAACTTTCTGCATCTCTGTCCTTTACTTCTACAAGCATCCTCCTTCATCTTTTTCTCCTATGTGCAATAAATTAAAAAAAAAAAGACTGAAGTAACAGATAAATCAAAACATACATTAGTAGTAACACTGAAAGCCTCAATTTAGCACATACTTTTGTCAGACTGAAGGTATAGTTTAAAAATTAAGCAGATGATTGCTTTGCTGAACTGAGATTTACATGACCTTGAAGTTAAAGTCAGAAAGCTGGAATAATGCAAAACCTCAAGGAAAGGAAGAAACACAGAAACCCCAAACTGAAATTCCTAAAATGTGTTCAGCTGCCTCAAGCCTGGTGTTTTGATTCGATTCTGCTGGAGAAATATTTGCGAGCTCTACCAAGGGCACAGTCAGGCTCCCTGAAATGGGTCTAGTTTGGAGAAAAGGAGAATTTAGATATTAAAGAGATTTTTCTAGTAACCATGTAGCAGCATTGCCTTCTGCTGCCTGGAGGCATATCAGAGGGATAACAAGCATCGTTCTCATGGCAGGCAGAGAAGACAGAGGACACAGACCAGAGGAAATCAAGTATCATTTGTAGTAGTCATGCCAGAGATGTCCACAGCTATAGCATCTATCCAAGCTCAACGCAACAGGACAAGTCTGTCACGCGTTAGTGGTAGAAAGAACATCTGAATTGGAGATCCCGCTCAAGAGAAATTAGGTTCCGTGCAATTTTCTTCAGCCATAGGTGAATTCTGACTCAAACAGTTAGATTACGTGATCCTAAAGTTCTCATAATGTTTCATCCAGACAGCTCACATCCTGTGCTACGAGGCCCTGCAGCCCAACACAGCTGCTGCCTTTCACATCCCCGCCGGCGCCGGCCCTGCCAGAGGTGAACTGACAGCCGTGAGCCTTTTTACTTCATAAAGCACTTTTAAAACTTCCAGGGAAGAAAAATATGAATGGATGCTCATTTTGAAGGGAAGCCTGAAAGAATTGTGCAGGATACGTCTACTGCAACTCATCTTGCATCATATATTGCTCTAAGTACATAATGCTGTCCAAAATTTAACAGACTTACAAGGACACAAAACCTGCAGGGATGCTGCACTATTATTCTGTGCAGTGACTAGTAAGAAAAAGCCCTGTGTTGTTCTTAAGATTAATCAGTTTTGTTCTTGAGATTGTTCAATTATCAAGTTTCTATTTATTAACCTTTGTACCAGCATGGACATGCTAGATGGATGCAATGTTACTATCTTTACAAAAATTAATGACATTACTGAAGATAGGCACGTTTGCATATCTTTGTGTAATGTCTGAGAACACACTAAATTAAACTTCCTTTTTTTCCCTAGTATCTTCTGTAGAATTATATTTTCTCACCTTACCCTTGAAATGTGTATTTACGTAGCTGTATGACATGTTGAATTTCCTTAAATCTGTACCAGAATTCAGGTTCTCATCTATATGAAAGTCTTTTAAGCCTCTCAGGAGGCATGTAAGAACATGCCCATCATTTTAAAAGTAATGTATTCTTACCCTTGGATCCTTTTACATCAGTACAATGTGTAAAATGTCTCCAGTATGTATTTGAGTCTGGCTCAGACTCCGATTCAGTTGATTACAAACTTCATAGCTTACTTACTGTCTTCTCACTAACAGAGCCGGCAAAGTTGTTTGCTAAATCAGAGTTTTTTCAATTATTAGATATGAAAAAGGAATTAAATCTTACACTCCTATGTTTAGCAAGCTGCACGTGTTTCGTTCAGCAGTTCCAAGTGTAACCTGCCTGAGGAGGCAGCGACACAAGGGAGCAGCAACCCTTGTGGTCGTGCAAACCACATTAGCAGAGTCCTTTCACACCAGTGTCTCCTGCCCCAACAGAACCACATCTCTACTGCCCGAAAGCCTCGCGCCCCGCTCCCAACAATCCCTGCACTGTGTCGTGCAGCAAGACACACTGATATATGTGCAATCCAAGAATTTTAAATGTCCCCGCAGGATATCAAATACTATCCAGACCGTTTGTAAATACTTTCCCAGCGCTCCGGCAGAAAAATGAGCCAGTTCTTCTCAAATCTACTTAAACGACATTTTTGTCTTATCTAAAAATCTGTGTTCCTGTTTAATAAAATCATCTGGGCAACTTACTGTTTCATCAGTACTGCAAGCTTATGCCTTCATTAATAAATTCTGTTTGAGCGTTAAGATTACCCCCAGTAGAGACAGCTGGGAAACTGCAATATAAAGTCAAGCAGCACATTTAATGACCAACGAACTTCTGGAAACTTAGTCCAAAATGATACATCATTGTGTCAGACACTCTTAAGCAATATGCAGCTTGGTCTCCCTCTTTAGAAACATGAAACCCCCTGAAACCGCTACCACAAATTGTGAACCTTTTAAATTACTGCCAAGCCACCTGCTTTTCTCCAGGAAACTTCATAAAACTCTCCAAATTAGTAATGTCATTAAGTAAAGCTTACAGAACTGTTGTTATTCTGAAGGAGTATTAGCTGTTTAGTTTAAGGAAACCAACGGGGATTTCTATCATGGAAAGAACTGTCATGTATATTCTATAATCTTTTCCAAATGAAATACTTTAAAATGTTCTCAAATATGCTGTTCTTCCACATTTTAATTTTTTGGGGAGAAAAACTCTATAACCATATTCTTGGGATTAAACTCCTACGATGAAGAAGTTCAATTCAGGAGAGGGTAGGCAAAAGATTCTCAAAACAGTTTACGTGTCTTCAGAGGGCATTAAGAGCTGTGTAAATCAAACGTCTGATTTTGCATTTTTGGATAGAACTGGAAGAAGCAGTGCTGAGATGGAAGAGGGAGCCCGATTCATTCTCTTTCTTTGAATGGTTCTACAGAGGGTGGGCAAGGATGGATTATAGGAATGCCTTCTGTCAAGGAGTCAGCCAAAACCGTACCATCTCATCTTGGAGTAATTTATCCAATAAGATGATTTAGAGGACAGTTCAGTGGCACCATTTTTGGAAGGCAAAAGCAGAGGGGAAGGGATATAAATCAAAGGTGACTGGCAGGTAAAGGATATATGCAGCAATCAGCCAAACCATGTGCACACTGGCACAAATTCAACAAGATCATTTATAAAAATTTTAAGTCAGGAGTACACAAAAGGGGGTCTGGTGCTAACTAAATCCACAGATAGATTACACGCCACTGAAATAAACACTTCCAGATGCTGGCATACAAAAACCTTTTACAGAAAGAAATGTTTTCTTTCATAAATCTGAAAGGAGGAACCTTGGGTTGGGGGCTGGGAGAGAAGGGAACAAGATTTCCAAACTGAGATTTGACTTCCTACTGGTTTTATAGAATAATAACTCATATTTTTCAAATGCACAGTGTTAACACTGTGGAATAACAAATAACTACAGACAATAGTTTGAGGTATAGACAAAGACATCATAAATATATAAATGTTTAATGAAATAAAATGCTCCTTTTTTTGCTTTCAAAATGAGAAGAAATGATAAAAATGTCAATTTGACTTTTTCTACATCAGACACTGAATTTATAACTGAAGGAAAAGCTTTTAAATGCCTTTTGATATAAATACATGTTTCATCTTTGAAAACTGATTAAGAATGAAATCCTGACTTTTTCAAAATCAGTATCAATTGATTTTGAATATCAATAGCAATAGCATGTAATATAAAGGAAGCTAAATATCAGAGATTTTTTATTTGGTTTCTATGTACAGAATTTCTTTCTGAAACAGCACTCAAATTTTTTTACCATTCAAGTGCTTTATAAAAATTTAGACGTAACGTATCCCCATTGTGTACATTGAAGCAGTTGTTGAAGATTGTATTCCAGAACTTCTCACTATGACTTTGGTCTGAAATATGCAAAAAGAAATTTCTTTCGGTTACGAAGACTAAGTTGCAAACCAAATATAAAGCTGAAGAACTTTTTCTTGAAGTTTAAGGCACCTGAGACAAACTTGCTTTTCCAAGTGTCCTGTTCTGTTTATCTCCACACACAGCATAGTGCCACACTATCCTTTACAGAGTTTTCAGAGTTTCCCTCTCTTCTTTCTACCTCCACAACCAGCTTTTTCATTCTCTCATAAGTTCAGCTTTGCCAACTCTTCAGCTAATACTTCACGATTTTTGTTTTCTAGAGGAAATCAGTAGAATCGATATCATCTTTATTAAAATGAAATTATTAAAGGTTTATGGCGAACTTCAGCATTTTTCACAACAGAAATTAAGAATTTGCATAAAAGCTGAACTCAATCAGGAGCAACTTCAAACAACCAGAAGCGAACGGTCTTGACTAAGTATATAATTTCGTTGTGAAATTATTATTTTATATACGTGTAACATTGAAATCTACATGGAATATTTGCAGTTATTATTTAAGAACCTATAAGAGTACAGACAGGCCAAATAATTTAAGTCTCAGCCAAGCAGCATTCTCTGGTGTTAGATGTTCTTTATGCAGGGAATGTCACAGGCAGTATCATAAACGTGGTTTTGTAAATCTTCATTGTTTTATGATGCTTAGGCAATTTTATGGCACTGAAATATTTAGCAAGAGAAGGTTCAGACTAGCACGTCTTTTCATACCAAAATTACTTGAAGCCTGAAGGAGCATTCTTTCCCAAAAGTAAATACCCAAACAAAAATTGGTTAAATAATTGGTAAGTAATATCCATCTTATATCTTTGTGAAAACCTTGGCATACTAAATATTACTATTTAGAAAACTATTAAGATGAACATGATTAAACCTCTAGGTCTAGTCAATACTGTGGATCATTTTCACTATGCACTTTACAGAGATGAGCTTTTAGATTAATCTAAATGTAATGTATTATTATTATTGTACTTTTTTGGACAGTCTGTAGAAAGACTGAGCTTGTTATAATTTGGTTTGGTATTGATTTTGATCACATTTAAATCCTGAATCTTATAGGAACCAACGATGCCATATTGTAAAGTATGTAAGAGCCCATATCCAAAGTTTCATGAAGAAAACTTCATGAAAACTTCCTGCTTCAGCAGATGATCTCTATGGTCCCTTACAATTCTAAAATATTTCAGTGAAATTCAGTAAAGAGGGATGCATCCAGGTCATACTACAAGATAGAGCAATTTGCTCTTTCTCAAAATGACTTTCCACTGACTTCCATTGATTTCTGATACATTCTGTACATGTAAGAGAAGTAATGTTCTTACTCTCTTCATTTCAGGTGGCACTTCAATGTGTCTAATAGTTAGACCACTCCTCCAAATGAACCATGAAATCATCTAATCGTGGTTACAGCCTCCATGTAAAGGGTTGCGATACCACTATCATTGTGCTTGAGATCCTCGGATAGACTGATGTTTCATGACTGGGCATTCCTTAACTATCTAAATTAATAATAAGTAAAAGAACATGTGTAGAAGAGTAAAATTACAAGTACATGCTATATAAAACCATTAAAATATTAAAATATACTATTTCATATCTAAAATATAAATTAATCTCCCAATATAAAAAGTCTGCTATTCCTACGTAGACAAATTTCCCATTTTCCTTGACCAAACAAGATTTAGACTGCAATGAATTAATACACATAAAATGTTTCACTTCCTTAACTTAAATGCAGAGAGCACAGAGAAATAGGTTCAGGTACAGCACATGGAAGTGCATCATCCCACACAATGAAGACTTACGTATTTCCTACTCCTATCTTGCAAAATTATATAGAGCTATTTTTTTTATATCAATTATTTATTTCTCTGCTCCTTGGAAGTCTGGACCATGCTTCAAAGTAGGCAATACTGAGTAGCACCTAATACTGTTAGTAGAGAATATATGGATAAAATACATATCTAGACTACCTTAGGCATAATACAATGCAGAAGAATCTGGAGTACACTTGCTGCTTTCCGTTGTGGCTTGCACTTGGAAACAAAACCTAAATGCTCTAATTATGTTAGTCATTTTGACATAGCTATTAAGGTCAAAATAAATGCAAACGGATCATTTTCACTAGTTAATGTTAGTCCTCATTTACCATGTGATTATAAAACTTTCAAAGTGCTCTTTTTGTCCAAACCAACATCCATCAAATGCTGCTAAAGAGTAAGTCGCACAGCTTAACTCTTCTTCCAAACCTCATTAGGTCCACCTATCACCAAATCAGATGGAAGAGAGGGATGGTCATGATGAAACATCAAGAAAGGGAAAGATGTCAGAAAACGTCACTGTTCATCCTTCACAAATACATATTAACCATCTTAAGAAAATAGTCCTGAAAGAATATGATTTGGTTTGTTTATTTGTTTGCTTGGGTTTTTTTATAACATATTCTCCTATATTTGCTTTATAAACAGTGTACTGGTAGGATAAATACAAGACCAGAAGATGACTCTCCTATATTCCCTTGTGAGGTATGCCAAGAAAACAAGTAAATTTTATTCAGTTGAGCAGAATCAAGGCCTCATACATCACAGTCTCCATGGCAAGTGACTCAAAGACAGACGCCCTTCTGGGGAGTTAGCTTTAGGTGTGCATGGGCAAGTACCTCCTAGCATGGATAGTAAGAAATCTCTAGCACCGTAACCAGCCGTTCCCTGACTCGTTTCAAGTGGTGGAAGAGTGTATGTGCATAAATCGTTCCCACGTCCGCGTTTCCGTGCGCGTGTGCACAGCCGAGTGCACAGCCACTGCGAGGGAGGACAGTAATGCAGAGGGATTTAAGGAACCCCATGAGAAAGGCTTTGCAGAGCCAGGGCCAG
>JAOXNG010000021.1:116443927-116460700 GCA_028566535.1 Scolopax minor | reverse complement strand
GTTCAGCTTCTTGGTAGGATGTAGTAACTTCTGCAGTTCAGTAGGCAGGAGAGCAGCAAACCCACCAGTAACTGGGGTTAAGGAAAGCTTAATCTTTGTGCTCTGTGTTATTTTTAGAAGGCATAATCATAGCTGAGCCCCACATTGGTTGATACTCAGAACCATTCTTGTTTAAAATATAAACAGGCACAATTATTACAAAAATTATAACCTACTTTTAAAGCCCAAGAGCCTAGGATCTGCTACTGGAAGTGAAGATTTGCATCTACTGGAAACAGTATAATTTTCTTAAAAATTATATTAAATAGATTAAAGTGGGAAAATAAATTTCCAAGTAAATAGTGAAATTAAGACTGCTGTTTTGCAAAAGATGAGCTGTAAATCAAAGTATTTTTATAAAGAATCTCTTCTTTATAAATAATTTAAGCTTAACTTCTTAAATTAGAACTACTTGTTCCATTTTCTGTCACACAGGGAAAAGAATTTAATGCATTTTTGAACAATAACTACATTTCAACTTAAGCTTCAGGCATAACTTTTTCCTGTTTTTCCTTTCAATTCTAATTCCAAAATCAACAGTTTGGGCCAACATTTTATACCTGTAATTCTTCTACTCTCCATGAAACAAAAGAAACCCTATTGCACACCTTACATTTCTAGCTGGCAATACTGTCCAAAGTGCAAATATACCAACAACATTAAAGGTATAAAGTCTCTAAATGCAGAAAAGTATTCAGACTCGTTGAATTACGTTTTAATATGGTCAAATTATTCAGTGGCTACATCGACTTTGTTCAAGATTTGGCATAGTGCTGGAAATGGCCACTGCTGATGCTCTCTGCCACTGCTATTGATGATAGCAACAAGCAAGAAAACAAACTTGAAAACTTCTACTCTAGTTATTATTATTACAGGGGAGAAAAATAAGCTTGAAAAATACCATTGAAGGGGAAACGATGGAGTAGTCTCATTCTAGTTTCTCCAGAATGAGAAAGCAATCGTGAAAAAAGCTTTGTGAAGTGTGAAAGATTCATTAGCCAATATGAAATGGAAACATCCTCACGGTCAAAAGCACTCCAAACTCTGCAACACATCTGTTTCTGAAGAAGATGAGGTAGAGGTCCTGTACAGACTGCCCATGTTCTAGGACTATCTGAATGTTTCAGATGCTGAGGTAAATGGTGCCATTCCATTGTCAATCACTGTCAGCAAGTTTTCGCTGTATCTAAACTAAATAAATGAGGGTGTTTTGGAGGAAATGATAATAAAACTACATTTGGATTCAAACTTTCACACTGAGCTGTTTTGTTTTTACAGCAGTCTCACTATACCTATTCTGAGTTGAGAATCTCAACTTTAAATATTATTTCCATCTAAGTGACATCTTTCAATGTCTTTTTGGTACTTAGAATTACTTTGAAAAAAATACAAGTGTGCAGTCTATTCAGCAATAAATGTACTTACCTTTCCTTTAGTAAAACAAAAAAATTTACCCTTCTTAGGAACTGAAGATATTATGTCTGAATATTTAGTGCATTAACTCAGATTTATTCCCTCTCCATCAATTATTTCTATTTCTTTCCTTTCCAATACTGCTATGGCATGCAAACCAGCAGAGGTTTACATTATACCACAGCTTCCTGTCCCTTGGTTTCAAATCCCAGAAGAAACCACCATTCAGGATAATTGTTAGGGAGTTTCCAACACTACAAGCAGAAAAAAAAACCCTGTTCTCTGTTGATTGAGAGACCATCTAATATAAACAGGTTTCTTTCTCCCATTTCTACAGAGAGTAACATTTGTTGAAATCAAGCATCCTTGTGCTGCTCACACAGGAAAATAATCATTGCTTTATATTAGTTTCACCGGAACATTAAATACATACTCTTCCTTTCCATACGATAGCAAATTGGAATCAGACTTCACCATTTGTCATAGGGAAAATAAGACATATATTTACCTATTCCAAGCACAGAGATAAAGTGCTTTTAGTGCAAGCCTCGGGCTAATAAAAGAACTGCAAAGCAGGTATTACTATGAAGAGGAGGCAACTGTGAGTGCACTGAATATAGAGAAGACAAGACCTTGATCCTCTGGCTGAACTGATCCCAAAGTTATTTAAAAAATCCCCTCAAACACTTCAAAATGAAGGACAAAAATATAATTAAAAAATAAAATCCCGCAAAGGACATAAGCAAGACTTTGCTTTGAAAATTTAGATTAGTAGACAGAAAAAGAAGGATTCAGGTTCAATCAAAAATACTAAATGGCAATATTTTCCTTTAGAAAGCTCTAAAATTATTCACAGCCCTGAAGAGACGTGCCATTACATTCATATTTGGAAATACAGTGCTCATGGTAGAAGACTTCAGAAGTTGAAATAATTTACCTGAAATGATTCAGAGATCTTTTTCTCTATTTTTTATTCCCATCTGCTCACATGGGAGCTGCTCAGTTTGCATGGCAACTACAGCTAAATGCTACAGGATTGCTCAGATTAAACAGTGAGACACGGAATATAAATAAATGACTACTGGTTTAAATGGTTTTGGATATTGGGCAGGCCATAACAGTGTCTGGGCACAAGGTAAATTATACTGCCCTCGGAATTTTGACAGAAAGGAAAGTGGCAGCTTGCAAGATGTGCCCAAATTATCAAGAAAGAGAAAACAAGAATAGAAAAGAAGAAAAGTGAAAACCATCTATGTTTAATGCTTTTTCAACCACAACATCTGCGAGGAGGGTACATCATGACACGAGAGAAAGTCTCAGTTTGCTCTATAATCAGTAATCTTCAGGAAAATCACTTGTCAGTGGGGACAAGGTATAATTAGAATGTGTAATATAATAGGAAGTTCTATGAAATATTTTTATTCTATCACAAAATATCTCTCCCGTTCATTTCAAAATGCTACTTCAAAATCCTAAACCTATAGCACCTTTCTTCCAACAATCTTCTAATCCAAAATAAGGATACAAATAAAGATAAATTTATGAAAACAGTAATCTCAGTCCAAGGTAGACCCATTTTCATACAAACATAAGAGGAAAGGAAGTCCAAATTTTTGTATGCATGTGTTGGTTTGCTGTATTTTCTCTTTTATTTATATGAATTATAAGTCTCAGAGCTTCAAACATATAAGGTATATTGTACAGATGATAGCATGAACATGACAGGTTTTCTCTTGGGAAGATTAAAGAAAGAAAAAAGGAAAGAAAAAAGGAAGGAGGGTCTTTCTCAGAGAAAGAAAAGAAAGCAACACGAAGGAGCATAAATGTAAAATCTGAACAACTGATACTTGTGTCTGAAAAGTGGCACCGATTTCCTAACTCTTATTTAATGCTCATTCTTTAATTAACATTCATTTCCCAAGGACATAAGTTTGAAAAAGCTGTTTCACATTACTTTAGCACGAAGAGAAAGAATCACTTTTAAGCCATGAAAAGACTGGGGGAAAAAAATAAACATGCCTCCTGAACATAATTTCCTCTTTATTGCTACTGCATAGTTATGAAATGAAATCTATTATTTAATTACACTGGATAAAGCAACAGGAAGAGAAGGGAGTGTTTGAGTCACAACATCCCTGCAAGGATAAATTACTACACTTCCTCTTGCTAAAAGACAGTTTTAATGGACTGAAATTGTGCAAATGGTTAAAATCAAACTACTGGGAGGTAGGAAGATCTTCTTGTTAACATAAAAACCCCATAAAATGTACTCTGAAATTCTTAACAGAAATATCAGTAACAATAGGGGGGAAAAGTAGCAACACTTCTGCCAGAACATCAATAATGTGAAAATTATTCCATGTACTCAGATTCTCTCCAGAATCTGAAGACAGTTTAAAAACTATACAATAGCTTCTGGGCCTGCTTTGTTCTATGCTTTGCATTGGAGATGTTTAGATAATCTATTATGAAAACTTCAAAATTTGTCTGCTATTACTACCAAACTTTTATTAGCCATAAGGGATTTCCCTTAGCTGTGCTTCAGTAATGTTTACTAGATCCTTCAAATTGAATGCAACTGTTGGAAAAGTTAAAGCATTTTATTTCTTAAGTATGTCATTGGCATTATAAAAAATAAAAATGGGAGGGCTTTAAACTGCAATGAAAACATAGGCTGAATTCTAAACTGTTGGGACAGATAACATCGACTTGTGTGGAGATGTTCTGCAATAACCTTCCATGGAAATAATATCTGTTCTCAAAACTAGAATACACTAAAATATGACAGTATTTCACAAATAATGTGAACAACAACAGAAAATATCTTTGAAATTGTTCAGGAAACCTACTCCTAAGCCTAAGGGCAGTTCGGGAGAAGACATTTCTTTGAAAAAGCCATCCTGGAGGCAGCAGACTGGTTTCCTAGACCCATCAGAGACTGGACTGACCTCTCAAGACTGCTCAAGGATGGATGACATGAAGGGCGTGAGCATAAGCTATGAATTTTTTTGAGGAAAGATGCAGAAAGGCTTTGAGAGGAATAAAGGAAACAAATCAGAAAAGCTCTTCACAGAAATCTTTTAGATCAAAGACCTTCACGGTGCCCTCCTAGTATTTGGTCCATGGTCTACTTCTAAACATCTAACACAGCCTTCTAACGCAATGTTAAAGCAGTCATAAAATAAAGCTTTTCAGCCATGTAGTGCCTTGCAGAACTCTGTGATTCTTGTATTTTTAAGAGGTCTGATCTCTGATGGCACATGTTAGGAGGCTGCTTGTCCCTAATGCATGTAGAGAACCCAGACTTCACTTGCTGAATGTAGGAAACCAAGAAAATACGCCATGAATCTCATCATACATGATATGTTTCTTACTCTCCTCCTGAAACACAAGTTATTGGCTACCATCAGGCTTCAACTGGCCATGGGGATATTTGGTCAGATTTGGTGAATTTCTTAATATTTTACCTAGCAAAGTTTCACAATTAGAACTTGCACATTCTCAAAATGGTTATGAACCAGAAAGACTTTTGCAGATAGTCAGTCCAGAGTCAATCGACAAAAATATCAAAGGACTAAGCAAGAAGTCTGATAAAATAGAGGAAACAAAAGATTCATGTCAATGGACAGAAGTACGCGGGTTTTTTGCAAAACTCTCTGGAAATGGGTGGACCTATATATATCCATTAGGTGGAGAGGACAAATAATTTCCCCTGCCCCAAGAAGATCTCTGCTTTGGGATTTCAACTGTACATTCTTATAATGAAATTCAGATCCACTAGAACTGCTCACACTTTAAGTTACTAAGGCTGAGCACAAGACCAGGATACTGGTACCAGAAGAATCAGAAGAAGATAATGTGAGTGATGCCAGTAGATAATGTGAGTGATGCCAGTGGGGAGGAGGAAAACTAGTGTGTCCAGTATTTATCTTTATCCTTTGGGATCCACAAAGGAAAGTGTCAGCACTACAGGTCTGAGCTCAAGAGACACTGAAACATCACAAAAATCTCCAAAAGGAGGAGCTCAGGGCAAAAAAGCAAGTATGAAAAGAAAAACCTTGATTTTCTCCAGGAAAACCATGCTGTAGATTTGCATCTGACCATGGTAAAAGCTGAGCCTTAGCACAATCACCAGGATTCAGATTGCACAGCTCCTAAAAATGTAGCACAGATTTCTTCAAATAGAGACCTTGATATTGCATTGCACACCCGGTCTAAAGGGTGTGCAAAAGGAGACATATTTCTCTAATTATCAGAGGATTTCTCTAGAGTGTTTATGGAATAGGGGGAAGACTCTCTAAGGCTAAATTGCAATTGCTAAAGTGCAATTGCTGAATTTCTACCAAAAACACCACCCCAAAACCATACAGAAAACAAATGGAAAAGTACCTTTACTCCTCAAAAACAATGGAATTCCTCCCTTTTTATCAAGTATTTATAAGAAAGTAAACTCGGATATCAGTAACAATCTGATAACTATGCTTACCAAAAAAAAAAGTGAAAACAAGCATGAGTAAAATCGATACAGGTATCACAAAGATATAAAAAAATCAAGAAATCTCTGTTCTCAGGATAACAGAATGGATGATGCTTTTGTAAAAGACATGAGGAAAGAATAATCCTAAGTGAGGTGTAGAGTAGATGAAGAAAAGATGCAAGGCTGGGTAAGATTCAAGAAGGAACACTGATTACTGAGGGGATTTCACAGGTCAAGAAAGTAGAGGATAAGATTATTAACAATAATAAATAAAGCATTCTCCATTAACACCGATTTATTTACTGAGGAAAAGCTACTTTACCTCCATGAATTTGACATTTTTGTTCATATGACAGTGATATCTGTTCTACATCCATCTTACAAAACAAGGAACAGAACTCCCTACACAAAAACAGAACTCAGAGAAAAAAAAATCTTCTCTTTGCCTCCCTCACCAACCAGTTATCAGCACTCCTTCCCTGCTAACAGTTCTTCTCTAATGCAATAGGAAACATCTGCAAAATAACGCAGCAATATAAAAAAAAACCCAAACCCAAACAACCTCTTCTGAGCTTTAACTTAAGAGCTTTTTGTATCTAAACTTGTATGCACTCCTAAGCAAAAACTATAAATACTTCCCAGCACCTAAAGTTGTGAAATGCAGAGGTGATTTAGCAGACACACAAACCATAAAAACTGTGCCCAATATATTTCTCTTCTAATTTAGAGTAAGTGGGCCAGCCTTATATCATATGTAATCATAATTCTCAGTGACATTTAAACCAAAAATCAAGTAAACATTTAAACTAAAAACCTGCAAACCTCTATAAAGCTTTACAAATAGTGTGTCATTTTAATATAAAGCTAAGAGACAGTAGCATAAACAATGTCAACACAGTGGTTTGCAGTTTAGAACCTGGACCTGCAATATTATAAAAGTAAATCCTTACAATCACAAAAAAACCCCACTTTTCAACCAGCGGCTTTCTGAGGAGGAACAGGATCTTCAACACACTGTAAAGCCACACCATCAGAGGTCAAGAACTACAAGAACTGCCAAAAGTAAAGCTTAATTAGTTTTGCCAGTCAATTAAAGAAGCAAAGCAAAGAAGGCTTCGGACATAAAGCAATATGAAGAATTAAACAGAGATGGAAAATCTAAACATGGTTCCAAAACAGGAGAATAACTTTCACTGAGCGTTGAGAAGAACTGAGATTTTGAGCATGGGAGCAAAGGTACAGCAACTCATGGAAGAGGTTCATGGAAAAAAAATATTTCCAAACACAGAATCATAGAATAGATTGGGTTGGAAGGGACCTAGAAAGGTCATGAATAATCAGGGACATCTTCAACTAGATCAGGTTGTTCAGAGTCCCATCCAACCTGATGTCCAGCCTAATGTACTGGATGAAAGTAAAACTCAAAGATTTTACTGCCCTCCAGTCACCAGCACTGGGTATCTCAGATGTCTGAATGTCTGCTGGCATTAATATTCAAATACATCAGCTAAGTTTGGGGAAGCTGAAGGGATGAAAGAATTACAGGCTGCTGCCTGCAAATACTTGATGAACAGTTAGAAAGATGATGGATCTAAATTCTTCTTGGTAGTTTCAGGTGATAGAACAAGGGGCGACAGCCAGTAATTGCGATTTGGAAGGATCAAATACGATGTCAGGAAAAGCTATTTCACAGGGAGGACAGAGCAGCACTGCAGAAGGTAAGCAGGAGTGACGCTCAGAAATTCCTCCATGGAGCTTCCAGAGCCTGGGAAGGACAAAGTCACAGGTGACCAGATCTAATACTGATGACAGTCCTCCTTTGAGTGGGTTGTTCTCCAAGGGTTTGACTGTTTCCTTCTCCTCTGTGTTTTGTATATTCTTACCGAGAAATTGTTTACCTCTGTTTGTACAGGTTCCCTCTGTCCATCTGGAATAGGGTCCCCTACCCACTGCTGCCCCAAAATTAAAATTCTTATCAAAACCAGTGAGTCAACAAAGTGAAAAGCTGGTCCTGAGGACTCTGCAAAAGACTGAGAACACAGGTGGAGGTGAGACAAACCTCATCACGTCCTTGAGTTGCTGCTCCAACCATCAGCTCAGAAAGTCACCTGTAGCCAGGTTCCCTGTATCTCACAATCACAAGGAAAAACCCACAACAGCACGGCCAAAGAGGAGAAGAAACAAGGTCTGCTCCTTCACACCAGCAGCCCCACAGAACAAGATGTAGGACGAGATGAAATTTGCTGACTCCTTCAGCAAGAATGAATAAATACAAAAAAATAACGGGTTCACTCACAGCAAGTAGTCTGGGCTGATGAATGGCAGTTGTGTGTAAAACGAGTTGAGCAAGGTTATTGGGGTTTCTTTTGATACAACTTGAATGAAAATCAGCTTCTACGATAGTGTAAGTATTCCCAGAGTAGATTCCTTAATTATTTGCAGCCTCGGTTCATTCAGATAAATAGGCTGTGCTAATATATGTTTGAGCTTCATGCAGAAAAAAAATAGTTATTCATTGCAGATGTGAGTATCTCTGCTCTGTCTACTTAGCCAGATACTGCAACTAATAATAAAATGCAGAGTGGTTGAGCTCATACCTCACAGTTAATTTTAAAAATTCATCTAGTCAAGATTTGCTGTCTTAAAATTCTATAAACTAAATGGTAAAGACCTAACACTAGCTTTTACAGAATAGCTCCAGAATCAAGGCCTTTTTAATGGATTCATGTAAACAGTGATTTATAGTCCAGAGTTACTATTGTTAATAAAGGTAAGTTGGGGTTTGTAAGTAAGGTTATTGGGGTTCTTAGATTCTCTTTAGATATGTTTCCCTTTATACCATACAGATGTAATAAACTGCAATATATCAGCTAATGAGTGAAAGAGGATGTTTGTCTCAGGAGAAGGCAGAGCTGTAACGAGTGTTTCTGCTTTTTACAGACACTTGCAGTGAAACTGGTGGCACGGACGAAGGTCCTACTGATGCCCCCCACTCCAGGACAAATTTCAGGCTGCAAATGAACAGTCAACACCACAAACCATATATACTATACTGCCCTTTTCTAATAGTCTCAGAGTATCTTATAAGAAAACTTAGTAACATTATGCCCATTTTTCTAATTTAATATCTGAGACACAGAAATAAAAATTAACTAATCTACTGTAATTTTAAATTTTACTGATTCTGGGTCATCATTTCAGTACCTTCCCCCTTCCTGAATATCACCTGACATTGTAAGAATGAATTCTTACAACTTTTATCCACCATTTGCCTTCAGGACAAACCAAAATTCAGATGTCTCTCTCCAATCATCTTCAGTCTCATCAGTATGATTGCAATCTGTGCAAATGATTCTTTAAAGCACTCTCTGATGTCTCCTTTTGCTGTGATGTTCTTTTGTTGTCCTACTGATAAGTTTACTGACAGCTAATGTATAGTCAGTTGATGAGCCCTGAATGTTTGGGTTTTTTTTTAAGTTACATTTAATGTCAGAAAAGATATATAAAAAATGTGCTATGCTGATTTCCCATAACTATCTCACAATGCACAGAAACAGGCATCTGGATGCTTCCCATTTCTTTAACCTTCAGTCAGTTGTAGAAGTTCAGGCTTGCACAGTCAATGCAAACATAGAGAGAATCACCAATGGAATTCACATGTTGTGGGAAACACAACATCCATCGTGATACTGGTTTAAGCCATACATCAGATTGCTCACTGAATCTGCATTTACTCTCTTGAAGACTATATCCAACAAAATCAAAGCAAGGCTAAATGACAGATGGCATTTGGCCCAAACACAAAGTTGAGTGTTATAGCAATAGCTGGGAGCTCTATTGACATACATTATATCCAGACATAAAATGAAATAGTCCCTAGTTTGAAAAGCTAGCCTTATTTCCATGGATTCAATGTACTTTTGTTAATAGCTTTTTACAATGAAAAGGATTTTTAATTCAGTAGAAATAGTATTATACTATGCCAACAACAGACTACAGTAGTGGATCTGATCATATTAGAAACATTTTCTTATGTGTAAAGTGAAAATTCCTCATCTAAATATTAATAAGCAGCTTCTACTAATAGTGTGCTTTATCCATTCAGTGCATACAAAGGCATTTCTGGCTACAGTACAGTTACGCATACAGGAGCCCGAGAGTTTAAATATGTATTCATCCTCAAAATTTCCTTTTACTCCTTCTTCCAGTGTGTAAACGCCAAGAATTCAAGTAAATCTATAAATATTACTTCCATTTTCAGGCTGTACAATTAAGTCAGAAGGAGTTTCCTGCAATCCAGCAGTGCACTGGAACTCACACATCATAGAAAGTGAATCCCCTTGGTCTCAGCAGAGCTAAATGCTGAAATGATTTCCTACTCTGGTCTTCCATTTCGTATTTATTTTCTGCATCGTTATTTCATGCAGGTGTTATTTTCTGATAGATAGATCATGCTCTAGTGCAAGTCCACTTTTTGTAATAGTGATGTAGCCAGGGGTATGTTGAAACAGCTATTTGATAATAATATGTTGTAATTTTAAGTGTGCCATTCTCTTCACACATTGAAACCAGAGAAATAATGTGCCACAGATTACCTCTCTGTCAAGGAAAACAATCTAAACAGTGTTGATGGGGTAATCAGAGCACTCCTCTTTCTATCTGTCCTAATCTATGTATCCTTAAAACCCTATGTATCTTAATCTATGTATCTATGTATGTCTCAATCTATGCATCCCTGTTCCCACCTTCCACATCAATAAATGTTTCAGTAACAATTAAGGGAAAACTAAGCCGCGTGCTTCCCCTTCAGTGCTGGGACCACAGTTTGAACCTGATCTAAAGTACTAAATTAAATCAGCACTTTGATCTTGAGCTGCCATCCACTTCATAAAATAACCTGTCCCTGCAAGTGGGGCATCAGTGGCAGGCTGTGCTCAGGAAAGGATGAGCACAGCACTAATTACCACTCGAGCCTAAGCCAGGGTGAGGTCATTGGCAAGAAAGTGTGGGAAATGGGACCGTGTTGGCATCTCACCCCTTGCTCTTCAAGTTTCTAGAACAGTTTCCATAAAATTTAGATATTCATTTTCAAAAGGTCATCTGTGTTTTACAATATTCTTAAAATTTTCTACTACATCTCATCCAGTGGCATCAATCCTCTTTATTAAAACATAATCTCTGTTCAGCATCATTCCATATTTGTGCTTTTAAGTGAAAATCCAAAAAAGCACACATGTGTGACTGGATTCTTATGACAGCTTAATTTCACATTTATATATTTTTTTAATATTCTAAATCTCTTTACCTTTCAAAATGTACTGATGTGTTTTTGAAAGCAAATTTCACTATAAATCCCTTTCTCACTTATTCACATTTTTCTGTAATTAGCTTTTCTTTTGCCACGTTCTACACCAAATTTCAGTTAACAAAAATTTTTTGTTTTGAGTATGTGAGAAAAATGCACTTGGTCATTTTCAAGTTAGCCAAGATGAAAATATATTTCTTACTTCAAAAGCCTTATGGCTTTTTTATTTACTCAAATAAGACGACTTTTGAAAAAAAGGAAATCTTCAGTGAAGAATCGTAATTAAAAATATAAGTGTTCAATTAAGTTAGAAATAAGTAATCTAACTAATTAATCCAAATTAAAACTGGTTTTTCTAAAATGTCACTTTTCCCTGTTGAACAGGCTAGAAAATAGAAGCATAGCTAAATATTGTTGAGATGTAAGCAACAAATATGACTTTGATCATGACACTAATATTCTCCTTGAGCTATGAAATGGTCAAATACTACTCTAAAAAAATAAAAAGGAATGACTCCTGTCATATGGAATGTGGAAGCAGATGATTGTTTTGGCAACATGGACCTACAGATTAACTATGTAAAATAGTATGTTGAAAAAGTGGCGAGATTTAGGTCTGGCCCAGAATGAAGACACAGAGAGAAAGAAGGCAGAAGGTCCCAGGGAACATTTTAGCGTTAATCAACTCTCACAGAGTCAGAGAGTAAAGATAAGGAGCTTGGCTTTCTCCTTCCTGAATTTCAGTGGATAGAAAAGTACTTCTAGGGAAACGTGCCAAAATGCAGCCCTGGGTAAACACAGACGAGTCGAGAGCGGAGAGGGAAATATTCAAAACACCAGTGTTAAAATGATATTGAATCCTTGAAAGCAGATGAGGCTGGGAAGCCCGCTGATGAAAAGGAAATGGAGTAAGAACAGAAATTTGTGGGATGCCCAAAGAAAGAAAGAAAATTCTGTTGAAAGATATGTTGAATTACACAGTGGAGGGAGAGGAAGATTAGAAGAATATGGTCTTTCTCCTTAGGTTGAAAAAAAAAACCCTCCACTTTAAAGTAAGATTTAGAAAAGATGTAAACTCTATGAGAAGAATCACTTCATAGTTAGAGGACTGGAGATTGAAAAAGTCTCAATAATAACTCTTCCCTCCAAACACAAGGAGAGGACCTGTATTTTCCACTGTTAATGTCTACTAGTTGTCACAGACTTGGTGCACATCATGATCAGTTCCCCTTTCTTTTTAAAAAAGTCCACAGGGTGAGAGTAAGCTCATTCATAACAATGTGCATTTTTGATGGAAACTCCGGACCCCATCCCCTTCTGACAATGTTATACTTGCCAAAGAGTTATACCAAATATAAAGTTCCATATTACCTTTATCTTCTGTATGAGCTAGTACAGGGGGAAACTGTTTTGCACCTGCAGCTTTTATAAGGCAGGAGTGGGATTTTAAAGGAACTGCTGAAGTGACTGAACACTTTATGTGTGAGAGCCAACATGTGCTCTACATACTTACATTTGCTTAACAAATCATTATCAGCCAAATTAAACTGAAGTGTGAAATATGGCACTCTAAAAAAAAATGACATATACCACTTTTGCCCACTGGTGGAAAGAATAAGGCAAGAAAATAGGAAAAGATCTCACACCATTCACTGGATTTTGAGCTTTAAAAGACCACTCATAGAGATGCATACATAAAAAGGTTCTATCAGAGAAATAGCAGTATTTCTTAGTACAGTCCCTAACCCTCCTAATCACACAATGAGTGCACTCAAGCACCTCCACCTCTTTATTCTGGAGGACTACCCATTTTCTTAAACTTTATTGTTACCAGTTCTCTTCTTGACCATATTCAATTCAGAATTAACAACAAAGAGAGATCTCTCTCCAGTGCATGTGAATAAAGAGGCATGTAAAGCAAAATGCAAGGTTTTGATGAATTAATGGATAATGGGAGAACTACTTATACATATAAATGTATATATCGTAGCAGTGTCTGCTTACAGTTGGGCTCAAGATATTCTGGAAAATTGCAAAAACCAAGACCTTTGCCATGAGAGTGAACAACTGCCCAACTGGAGCAGATTAGCAACTGAGCGTAGAACATAATGAATAAGGAAAATTTGTCCAAGAAGGCCAAAAGAAGCATAAGTTGCATTTGCTACTAATTTTCTGACAAATTAATATTTGTTTGCAAAACACTGATTCTGCAAAACTTCCAGAGGAAATACACATATCAGAGGCTGAGATCAACTGTCATTACTGAATGTCAAAACCTGACTATGAAACATGGGCAATCCTTCTCAGTCTTTGAAAGACTGCTCTTTGTATTAATACTTCCTTATTTTATTTTATTATTATCAGGAAACTTTTTTTTTTTTTAAGTACATCTTGCATGAACAACCAAACTTCAGTGGGTTAAGGACATGGTCCCTGCCACTCTACATGGCCAACAGACATTTAATTCTTCACAAAAAGTGAGATGGCTCACATGGGGAGAAAAGAGAATCAGGCTTTAATGGATCTCATCTAGGAGACAGAAACCTGAAGTTTAATTTCTTGCCTGAATTGGGCAGAAACTTGAGCATCAGCCCCCTGTGTACACCAGGCAACTATGCACAACACTAAACCCTGGTGTAGAGGAGGTTCTCTTCTGTATTTCAAAGAAATTTCAAGACATTTTAGTCTCATTCAAATGTAGGATGTCTTTTCAAGCCTTAGAATAATTACTGTTCTGGAAACCTTACACCATGAGCTTGAGGCCTGACGATCACAAAGTTCCAGTGGAAACAAGGATTAATTCATTTTTAAGGTATTCACAGAAATCATTTGCCTACAGTCTGTTTAGTCAAAAATACCTGTCCATGATAATGCAGATAATGTAATACTTTGCTTGATGAGTTTCATAAATCAGGCCTAAAAGAAATGAAAATATGAGGTTTTGCTGCTACTGCACTGCCATATCTATCCAATGTACATAGGCTGACTCACATCTGATGTTTTTCTGCATTGCCTTCTCCCACTGAGAGTCACCAAATGCACATTCAGCAAATCTGGTACTCAAAAACAAATGACACACATAGATTACGCATTTCCTGAATCCCTGCATTTACCAACATGGGTTGGAAAGTTCTCAAAACCTTCCTTGGGTTCTTGGAAATTACTGCCACCTTCAATTTTATTACTTCAAGATCTTCACCACCTCTAGTCACAGTGATGTGAATGGTGAGTCATTGCATTGACAGCCCAGAAAAGATTATCTGTCATCTCTTAAAATTACAGGCTATGGAGGTAAGGATGTCTGCAGTTACACATAGGACTGATGTGCTTTCTGTAATTTTGATTCCTTTAAAACACTTGAGATGAAGTGCAGCAGAAATAGCTCCGTACTTTACTGGCATTGCTTAAGGAAAAAAAAAACAAATTAGTTTTGGTAAACATTAAAAACTTATGCATTCATTTTTTAAGAATTATGGACATCTTTATTCTGCTGACTAAAATGTTGCCCTCATAAAAAGGGTTTTGCAATACCTGAGAAAAATCAGCCACCAGATGTGGTTGATTTGCCTTATGAAAAAAACTGCATTTGCACAGGCCAGCGGTGATTGTTTGGAATTCAGAAGCAAAACCTACAAAGTTTCCACCCGTGGCAACCAGAGGGCTGGGAACAGAGTCGAACAGAATTTCTCCTACAATTTCTTCTCCTAAAGGCTCTTCCCAGCAGCTGCATGTAGCACTGGGCATATGAAATGAAAAGGGAGTATGTGGTATTTCCTTATGTTCTCAGCACCTCCCCTTCTGCCTCCCCATAGAGTGGCACACATGAAAAGATTGGTGGGAGAGACCTACTAGGTGTCTCCTCCTACCTGGATGCTTAATGATAGCACCTTTATACATTTTTTTTTATGGTTTTAAAGGCATAGAAGTACTCCTCTCTATAGACACAGAAATACATTGCAGAGGCGCTGGGTAATGTGTGAGCATTTACACAAACAACAAATAGTGAAGCCCAGTGAAAAACTCAGGAAATCAGTTCTACCTCCATACGTCTGAGACCCAGCTCAGTCTCATCAGCAAAGGAACAAAATTCAGAATGAGTCTTCTTGTGATTTGTCATCCTATCCCGAGTATCCTGAGGGATTATCAGAACAGGCAGCAGAAGGCCAAGGACAGAATTGTTCAAGATCTCAGCTAATTAATGGAAGGAAAAAAGATGGACAGTTGACAAGGGAAAAGACCCAGCTATTGTTCTGATGATGAAAGATGCACTTCAATAGGCAGGCAAGTTGTCTCCACCCTCCCATCATAGCTCAAATAGTTTTGTTGCTAGTTCTTTTATAAGAGTTCAATTGTTACAAAGACATATATCTTCCAAGGACAAATAAAGCAATAAAACCCTACCTTAAGAATTTTAAATCTGAGAAATATATCTTTTCATGCAGCATTTTGAGATAAAAAACTATGTCTTTCCATCAGCTGACACTCAGTCAAGCACCTTGAGAGATCAGACTGTCAATGAAAGCAGAAATAATGAATAGGGATAATGGGAAGGAAGGGGAACATAATGGGAAAGTTCACGACAGAGAAAAAGGTACAAAAAACTAACAGTGGTGATGAAGCATGGCATATATGTAATATCTTTACTCTGTTGGGGCCTGCACGGATTTTATTTTTAATTAAAAGCATTATTCATTTTAATTAGAAGCTATGATTTATAAGTAATGCTTTCTTTGAAAAACACATTGAGCAATGATTCTAGACTGTCCCATCCAATTTCTCTGTGATATAGCTGGCATACCGTTCAGAATCAAGCAGATAAAAATTTTCTGTCACTAAAAAAAAAAGGTAAGTCCTGCCCAGGTCAAGAGTTACATGAAAGTCACATACATAAACAAGACATTAATATTTTAATATTAGTTTCAGTGTGGCAATGAGCTCAGTCCTTTTTGAATCATCATGGACATATCCCAGTCCCGTTCTAGAAGATCTGATAAACAAAATTTTGCTTAAACTAGTTCAGATTTAACAGGTTTGTAACTATGGCATCTTTACAAAAAAAAAAAAAAAAAAAAAGCATCCATTGACCCATGCTGTTAAATTCAGGGTTATAATCCAAAATCAATTATGCCTCAGCCAGCTTTCTATCATCTGAGTCTTTTGTTTGGCAAGGACTCAACTCAAAATGAAGGGAATTCATTGGGGTGATAATTTGCTGCATGAGCACCTATAGGGTTGTTAAAATAAAGGTGCTGTGCCATACGCAGGTGTTCCAACATTCTTAAACAGTCCGTCCAGTATCCCCAAAAGCACTTGCAATTACAAAGTCAGCAAATTCAGCAACAGCAATTCTTCATTTAGCATTTTGTTTGGAGCCCTGTCTGGCACACGCCACCGGCCCCCTGGTCTCTTGAACAAATGAGTATGTCAGTGGTTGATTACAGATCAATGATACATTCTTCAATAATGTAGTGATTTCTATTAAAATTTGGTCCAGTAAAAATTTAGACTGCTTAGATAAAAAAATAGGAATATTGAATTT
>JAOXNG010000021.1:116428816-116439451 GCA_028566535.1 Scolopax minor | reverse complement strand
CCTCCAAGAAAACGCCCCAAACAAAACAAAAAACAACCCAAAATTATGTGATAAAAAAGGGTTTGATATGGAACTCAGACTAGACATACCTTTTACCCATCTTTTGTATGTAGAGGGCAAAAAGCTCTGCAGGAGCTGTAGTCAGCAGAGAAGTGCAAAATAACTATTTAAACCAATGAACAAGGAATATCCCATTTCTTCTACCCCCAAAAAGTGTGTATACCTATTATATGTACAAAATGCATAACGGTGAGATGTAAACCTTCCATTACCACGATTTTAATCAGCTGCTTCAATCACATGTAGTCCTACAAGACAGAGTCCTAAGAAGCTTAGACAGCTTAGTTATATCAGACCATACTTACACCAAAACATCACAGCAATGGCCTACTTGGAGTCATTCGAAGTCCTTAACTTGAAATTCTAATATCTTTATATATGTTAAATGAAGCAATAAATCCCTTTTTCACTTATTTTTAATGTTTTTATTATATTCAGTTCAGTTACCTATTATTTCTATCGTAGGGGCATGCAATAAGATGCTACTGATACTGGTGGGTCAAAGGATTGCAACGTTGGCCATCACGCAGTCACGTAAGAAAGAAGGACATTGTCACATAAAGCTGAAAGTCCAGGATGACAGACAGCAAGTGACAGACACACACACAAACATGACATGCAACGTGAATAGTAACAGCCTCAGAAACTCAACTACTATGGACATTTTTGCAGATATTAGAACAGATGGGAAGTTTAGCAAGAATTTGGAAGAAGCCAATATTTGCTTTTTGGAATTTAACAAAGTGTCTTTTCTCCATGATGATACATAGAAGAAAATAAACTTCTGACTTTATTCTAATGGAGAAGCTTGACATATTTTTATTATTTTGAGGTTACCAACTCAGGATAACAGAATACAGCACAGAATTGTGACAGACTTCAATCATGCAAATATGTAATATTGATGCAATGAGTCCATTGATTTTTTTGGAGAAAAGAAAGAACCTTCATTGTTCACCTTAGATTTAAATTGCTCAGATTAAGTGTTCTCGATGGGGAATTTTTCAAAACCCATCCTAACATGAAACCATGGCAAAAAATGAGGTGGGAGAAACGCTTTCCTTCAATGAGGAAACCTTCTTCTGTCTCTATAATCAATATCAGAAGACAGCAGTATCAGAGGACTTCATGTGCTAAGAAAAAAATAATTCCATCACTAAATCAGACTACAATGGATATATCTAATGTTGAATCAAATAATCTGTTCAAAAAACACTTTGCTGCATTTGGTATCGTATTATATTACTGTAACAGACTTAAACCTGCAAAAGGTTTAAAATAACTTTTTGTAAATAATGAAGTTCACCACTAATATGAATTAATTACCATTAAAAATGAATAAACATGAAGCAGTCAAGCTTTTATGAGACCCTGCAGCTATAGCTGAAGCAAAAGATTTATAAAAATTAAGTTGAATTTTTGAACTACAAATAATCATTATTGAATATTATTTTGGATTAGATGCACATGTGAAATATATGAATAATTTAATCACAAGCACTGGTCAGTACGTTGAAATTAAATATTTTTCCACTGGAAAAATTATATTCCTTGAAGTAAACAATTTTGTATACAGATACTGAGCAGTATTCCATAGATCCGTGGATAAGATCATAGAGAGAAATGATGACACAGAATCTTAGAGAGAAATGATGACATCAAAAGACGTATTCAACAATCTCATCTTATGGCACTCACTCAGCACATGGGACTCTCAGTTTCAAGTTAACGTTCTTCCAGCAAGCAGAGACTTCAATATTTGTCTTTCCTCTCCAAAGCTGTTGTCCAACTCTCTGGACTATGTGCTAGATAAAATTCCTCTTCATCTCAGTAGATTTTTACAATTTCTTAAAAAAAGCTTTTAGTGGAAAAGTAAAGCAAATGTCAAAAGCTCTAAATTTTTCAGGAAATGGAATTCTTGTTTTCCAGCCAAACACAGTAATTATTGAGACCTCTGAGCAGGACACGAACCCTGTAACGCTTGAGCAAGAGCCTGAATTTTAGGCTTGCAGTGTTTGAGTTCAAAATCAAGCATCATTTGAACCAATTCTAACAGTCATAGAAATGCCACCACCTCCTATTGTAACTGCTCCCATACACAGAGACTTTAAGGCGTTTCAAATGTAAGGATAAATATTGGAAAGGCACCAAAATGAACACAAAGGAAATTCAAGTCCTAAAGGCTATACTGAAGCAATCTGAAAGGCTTGCTTTAAACCTGTTAAAGGAAGGAAATTCACAGTTAAGACTGAAAATCCTGGCTGAAACTCCAGCCTTCAAATGCACACACTTCTTTGCAGAAACAAAAAAGGGTAGGCAAACCATACAAATCAAGACCACAGTGTCAGACTGGATTTCCAGTTTTAACTATGATTTGTGACATATTAGAGAACACTTTATTTCATTCTGTTTCCATAAAGTTGTAGTTTTCAGATGGACAGGCCAAGAATAGTCAGACTAGCTGAGGGTTTATTAGAGAAGCAAAATCACTACCTTTCCAGAGGTAACAAATAGACTTCTTGCTACAGATCCATGCAAAAAAAAAAAAAAAAAAAAAGGAAAAGAAAGAAAAGGAAGCAATACTTCCAGAAGTCACAACACTAGATTTAACAGCATCATCTTTCCCAGTAGTAATTTCTTCGTAGTACTAGTACTTCCCACAGTAGTATCAATCAAGACACTCTGTGTAGGTATTTCAAAGCAATTGCTGGTAGCTTACAGCAATTGCTTTGACTAGGCAGTTATCCATAATTCATCCAAATACATGACTTGATTCAATAAATAATTGTATATATACACATACGTACATACATATCCATCTATATGTATATATTTAAAAGCCTTCCTAAACAAAGGCCAAAATTAGTTCAGCATCGGAGCTATGGCTCAGATGACCTCTTGAGGCTCCTTCCAGCATAGTTCCTCTCCAAGGTTCAGAACTGAAATTCCAGAGCAATCAGGGTAAAAATGTGTCATTAACCAAAAGGAAATGCTGGGTTTATAACTGGTGTGCCACACGCTCAGCCTGTAGAGAGGCCAGAGGACCAGCCTGGGTAATGCTGCCATGGAATAGGCAGACCAAGCCCTCACACAGGTGTCAAAACCATTACACGATTTTGGGCAAGTCATGGAGTTCACTTTTCACACTCAAACAGGACCCACAGTGAAATTCAGGACTAGTGTGAGGATTAACTACTTCGTATTGCAAAGTGCTTTGAAGACAGCAGGTGCTGAGTAAAAACTTGGAGCGTTAGCGGGATGACTAATAAAAATTGTTAGTTACAAGGAGCAAGAATCAAAGGCGAAGGGGGGCACCGCAGAAATCCCGAGACATCTGGGGAGGAGAATCGGTGTAATAAAATGAAAACAAACCAAACCCGTGTTATTTGGCAATCCCACACGCAAACCGCTTGAACTCTACACTTCAGGAGCTTATGTCATCATTGAGCCACCACCTTCCCACTTAGAGAAAGTTCAGAGAACTACTATTTTAAAGCATGTTATAAAGCTGTAACGGAGCAGCTATTCAAGCAAAAAAGTTACCAAATTAAGTCGAGTCACTGATCAGGATACTGTGAGAGTCATCTTTTCCCTAAAATTAATACACTTCCTCCGGCGTACACGCCTTATAAAGAGGAGTGCAGAAAATCACAAATACTCCTCAAGATTTCAAGAACCTCTGGTATTTTCAGAGAATGCAAGCGTATTGTGCATTAAATAATGATACTTTTTTGTACATTTTGTAATGATAACGCTTTTAAAATATCATATACAGCCCTCCATAAATCCTGCAAACCCTCTCATTAACGGTCATGGTATGATTAATGTTTGTACTGGGCCATTTTAATTACTTAAACAATTCAGAGTTCTACCTTAAAAAGCGGCTTTGTGAAACTGCAGTAGTTGCAGAATATTTTACTCCTGGGCTTGATAAAACACTAAACCAGAAACTGCTTTAAAATAACTGCCTGCCACAGCACTTTTAGCCAACTTTTGCACCTGGTGCCGAGAGAAAAAGCCAAGTGAACTTTCACTCACTTGTTGCACGTCAGCTTCAATGCCATGTCTTTCTTCTGTTGTGTTTGGGTTTCTAACTGGAAGAGACAAGTAAGCTAAACTAGCAGCCAATCAATCCCTAAATTCTAAGAATGCAATAAAATTTGATACCAATAAATCTTTTCTTTTAACAGCCAGAAGAGATTAACAAAGTTATTTGAAATTTTATCCTCTTCTGTTCTTTCAATAGGACGATTACCTGACAATCCCGTTGAACCAAATAGCAAAATTAAAAGAGACACAATTAAGCTTGTATATACATAGGAACAGGATACGCATTTATGCATATCCCTAGTAGGTCCTCCATTATTTATTAGCCTTGATGTATTTTTCTTCCTCTTACAATAAAAGTTATTACACCTTTGGATTGTCAAATAAAAATCCAATTGGCTGAGACATAGACCATCAATATAAAATAGCTTTGCACAGCTTCCCTCTCAACTACAAGTAGTTGGCTTTTTTCAGCCCTGCCATTCATTTGTTTCCTGACATGGGGAAAATCCACTTCGTTTTCTTTGTACTTTAATTTCTCATCAGCAAATTGATCAATACTTTTTTTTTCCTAATTTGGAATGATGACAGCACAATGTAAGTCGAAAATGGTAAACAATGTAAAAACATATTCAAAAAGTAGAGATTATAAAAAAATGTCGTTACTGAGTATTGTGAGAATGATTGGCAGGAACAATATCTTGTGAGAATATTGAAGCTGATATACAAGTATCAGACACTCATTATTAATAAATATATGCATATAAGCTTGCATGTATGCATTCAGATTTCCACATGTATGGTGATGTCCACAGAAGAAGCACTTGTCACACAAGACTTTCCATTTTATCGTGAATTCTTCAGTGAAATGTAGAATATCTCTCTCTGTTTCTTCTTAGTCCTGTCTTCTTCTGCATGGTGCCATCAATGGCCATGTTCCACCCTTTTCATCATCTAGCCTCATCTGAGACTCAATTTGGGAACAACACATCGTCTGATTCTCACTCTATTTGCTATTTCCTGATGGCTACTCTGTTAGCAGCACTTAATGTCCTGTAAAGCCACTTCCCAAACTCAATTCTCCAAACCAGAACTTCTGCGAGCTCCAATCTACCAGCCAGTTCCTTTTTCAGTCCTCTCTGCCTCTAATTTCAATTACTCCTGTTCTCTTGCTATAGAAGATTTTGAGAGAGGGTCACAGGCTCCTCTTCCAACTCCTTCCACTACAGGTGTTTTTTCATCTTTCTTTATTCCACTTAAACAACTCTGCTGAATATCAGGCTTTCTAGGGTTTTTTTTTTAGTTTTTTTTTGGGGGGGTTTCTCTTTTAACTGCATAATTTTTCTGCTACAAGAGAGAGTATATGTATTCCCACAAAGTTGCATCTAGTTTTTGCTCCTGAACACCTTCTCTTGTAATAAATCTTTTTCCCAGCTCTCACCCACCTCACTGGATGCATCACACCCTGCCTACTTAGTCTTTAATTTTTCTTTGCTCTCTGGCAGTTTTGCTCATGGTGTACAGATGTCCTCAGCCTATACTCTCTTCTAAAGAAAGCTTATCTCAATCCAGCCTGTCTTTACAAATCTTTTCCCATTTCTTTCTCTCCATCTGTAAAAAGAGATGCACAGAACATGCAGTTTTCAGCTAAAGCAGAGACTTCCCCTCTTCTGCCTTGGATCAGTTCCAAACCAACTTTTCATAAATCCCCTCCCTTAAAACTATTCATATAAGGGACACAACGTGCCTCTTCCTGGCCAGAAACCTAGGTCTCCAGTATATCTTTATTTTCTCTGACTTTTCTGCTGCTTTTGACACTGCTATCATCTTCTTTTACCATCACAGAAGTTCCAAATATGCTCCTTTTATTTTTATTTTTATTTTTTTTATTTGAATGCTTTGAGGCTTTTGTCATGGGGAAGACATGTCGTGATCCGACCAAACATAGATATCTACATTTGAGCTACTGACCCAGGGCATCATTTATAATCCCAGACAGAAATCACCATTCTGGGTCCAAATTCAGCTCACTCTGAAAATGAATGCCTGAAAGAAGTCAAATAAATCATATCCTACAAGTAACTTTTCTCTCTGTTGTTTCTGATTGTTTCTCCAATAAGGGAAATCATTATTTCTGTGATATATTCACAGGAATATAACTATCTATAGGCAATAATAACCTACTATAGCCTCTAATGTGCACACAGAGAAGTACAATGTCTTTACCCAAGATGTAAGAAATCGGGCAGTATAATGTGGCAAATTATGTGTTCAAATTTAAAGGAAGAGTGTATGAAGACAGAGCTATCTGAGTTTGGGAATATTTTTGTAAATCAGAGATACTAGTACTACATGGAGTCCACTGGACTTAACAGCTGCGTGAAAATAATTCAGCAGAATCAGACTTACTGTTAAGCATATACTTTTTTGAGAAGATCAGCCCTGTGACTGGGGCGACCAATTGTAGAGAGCTCCTGACATGTCTTCTCAAACCTTCTCAAACTGTACCAATTGGTGCATAGCTCCTGACATGTTTTTCTCAAACTTATTTCCTTTTAGTCCTCCTCTGACCAAGTCAACAACTCCATTACCTCATGCAAAAAATTCATATATATTTTTCCTTTAATTTTGGGTATTAACAGCACAAGAATCTATAGATTGTGCAGGTAATAGCTCGGTAAGGTAAAAAGACAGCTCTGGAGGGCAAACTTAAGCCTAAAGTAGTAGAAATAACCAGTGACATCTGACTAAAGCAGTTTACCAAAGTTTATGGGAAGAGACTGTTCTTATGGTCACATTCTTGCCATTTAGGAAATTGGGTATGAATCAAGGGCTTCCTCATGATCATCACTTAGATGAATATTTAGTGAATTGTCATTGCTGCCTAAAAATATCACTAAAAGACAAAAATTCATTGACGCTTTCAGATACAGCTACACAAAATTCTTAATATATTATCTTTTATGATGATAGATCTTCAGTTAATATACAAAGAATCTCAGGTATGAGAGTTGGAGGGGTAATTTTTCTCTGACAGTAGCCGTTTTTGTCAGGAACAGTTTACAGTCCATACTTTGATTGGTCCACTTATTTTTAAGTTTGAGATAAAAGACTGTTTGTGCTAACTTTTGTGTATAAATTATTTTCTGTCCACTCAAGGACACTGCTACCATCAACACTGCTATCAGGTAGATAAAAGAACACAGAAATAAAAAGCGTTGACATCCCCCACAATTAAATAAATACTGATCTAAAGGATTCTGCTGTTATCATTGTTTTTGTTGGCCAGTGACACTTACAGACACAAAAGAGCTGTATTTGCCAAAACTAAAGCACTTAAATACTAAGAAAACAAATTTTGCAGTGCTTCAAGAAGTAAAATAGCTTTTGCCAAGTTTTCCCGTAGTGTTGTACTATTTGCATTTCCAAAGTAATTTTTTTTTGAATGACAGTAACACCTTTGCCTTCAGCTACTGCTGTCTGTTCAAGCAGAACAGAAATGGAAGATGTCGACAGAGGTGGAGAACTTCGGTATCGACAGTTATCTATTAATAACAAAGTGCAGTATTAGAAACTCAAGACCTCTGAACACTAGGTGTCAGTGTAAGAAATGGAAAAATATCAAAAACCTGTTGTTTCCAATCAGGTGGATTAGCTAAAAAACCAGAACCAGCTGTGACCACATTTCCTTGTAACAGCATAACACTGTTAACAAGCCAATCTTCCTAAAAAAAGTTACTCTGAAACTATCAGGTTTGCTTGAAATCAGATAAGGTGATTTAAAAACTACAATGAATTTGCTCTGTTAAACACTCTGAGATGACCTTTAAGGTTTATGAGTTACACTTAAAGACCATGCAGAATTTTACACTACCCTATTTTCGCCACAGATATCCATAAATCAGTTTGTGTCATTTACAACTTAAAAGTTTATAGTTTTGTTTGATAGAATCAATCAAAAACCAAACATTAAAAAAATACTGCTAGTGCCAGAAGTCATAAGAGGTGAGATGTGTCTTGCCTCACTTAAGAAGTCCAGATTTTAAATGGATGGCCAGAATGTCAAATAATTGTGTTAGGATATGGAGAGTCACATACTAGAAGTGCCCATTTATCTCCCCTGACACAAAAGATGATCTGGAATCATTATCTCAGGTCTAGAAAAGTAGGTTTGTCTGCCTTTATGTTTGTTCAGGTGAATCCACTCAGGATCTCAGAGGGAAAGCAAAAGGAACGTTACCCTTCACCAGGCACAGACAGTTAATGTATTGGACAATCATTTGAAGCTAAGGAAGTATAATAAAAAGTATAATTAAAACCCCATTGATTATTGGTTTCTGCAGCTAATTTCAAAGATACACAGATGCTTTTCAAAGTTTACCTGAGGTCCATCCTCCTAATAAAATACCCATGTGTTGCACTCCATTGATAAATTTCAGATTCGTTTCATTTAGTTTACTAATTGCTTCTGGAATCGGACTACTCATCGGATGAGATGGGTCTTTCTGTACAGATATGGACTTCACATATGCTCATGCACTCATTGTATCCAATTTAAACTACAGAAGTAAGTTAAAGAAAGAAAGAAACCCTGAATATCAGTTTTCCATTTGAATCCTGAAGCTTGGAATGTAACTATGATTTTTCAGAGACAAAAAGATTGCCTCTTCATTTCAACCAGCTAAATGATTTGGGATGTTTTTCAGGCTACAACAAAATACTCTTGGCAAAAGCCTGTTCAGTCATAAAAGAGACCAGAGAGTAAAACCATTGACAGAGTATTGATTTACCAGAGTGCACCATATTGTGCAATAAAAGTCTAATGATTGCTCTTCAACTTTTTAATTTGTTATTTTCTAAAGAGCTAATCACCTGGAATTTCACAGAGCTCCAGCAAAATAATAAGAGAACATCAATAAAGTAGCCAGCACACCCTGGAGATTTCAATAGCTATTAATCTATGCTATACTCCTAACAGTATATATAATAATTAAATAGAGGATGTATTTGTATTTTGGAAACTCAGGCTAGGATCAGCTTATCAGTTGACTCATAAAAGCCCCAGAAGCCAAGGTAATTGAGTACATACATATTTAAGAATGCCAAAGATTCCAAAGCCCCCATGAGTGAAATTTCATACGTACTTATTTCCTCTTGCTCAACAGCCTAAATAGGAATCTGATGTGTTAAGGGTGGAAAAAACAGACCTGTACATACAGACACATATATGCGCATATATGTATGGGTATAAATCTATGTCATTGTTATTATAGGCCCAAAGACTGATATAAAAAATTCAGGAAATTACAGGATTATAGCTGCCTGCACCACCTTCATTCTTTACATTTTAGATGCACTACAAGACAATCTTTAACCATCGATCACATCATTTTTCCCATTCAGTCTAAGTCAACAGTTTGGAATTTTTTTTCTTCACTATTGAACATGTTGCTACAATTATGTGGGTGTAATTATTCATTTCCTTCTGACTGATTTTAGGGTTCTTAATAACAGTATCATAGTCTTTCTACTTTTTAGATCAGGGAAGTCCGTCACCACTGGATGCTGAGCAGCATCTCTACATGACCAGGAAAAAAGCAGCAGCTCTGTCTCACAGCACGTGCAGATCCCATCTGCAGAAAGATCTATGGGAAGAAAACATCTGACCAAGACACCAAGTCCGTCATCTTAAGATACAGCACAGAGAGACCCCAGAATCCCTAACTGGAACTCCTGAACCTTCTCCTGAAGTAGATTCTGTGTTTTAGAATGAACACATCTGAATACAGTGAAAAAGTATCAGCTAATGTTAAGGGTAAAAAACGCAGGACATCACTTTTCATATAAATTACCAATGAAGAAAAGGCAAAAGTTCATCAAAAGTCAGACAAAATACTTCATTCCCAATTTAAATTTTTCATAAAACGTCTCCTTAAATGACATTTTCTAGTACTCTAGTATATTAAAGACAAAATGCTGTCCATTTGTTGAAGTCAAGTGCTGGCCAATCAAGAAATAATAGAAAATAACAATAAAACCCAAACAACCCACGACTATTTTTTAACAAGAAATTGAGAAAACATGGTCTCGTTCTGACGTGGACTTTTCTAAACCAGCGTCGCTTAATTTATGTAGGAAGAGAATGAATTGTCAAAGGATTTTTCCCAGGTGGTTTTTGTGACCTCCTTCATGGAAGCACAGAGCGTGCTCCGGTTTGCCGAGCCGAATATACACCCCGCGACTCCGCACAACGTTGGGTTTGCCAGAAGATTGTTTCCATCCTGTGATTCATTAGGTCCCTACGGTACCCTCGACTTCCTTTATTTTGTACAATCACAAATTATATTAGTTTGTCTTATTTTGATAACCCCTCTAATTAATGTCCTGCACAGGAAACTCTATGACTGTCTTAAAACAGACTCATAAAGTAAGGACTTTTCCCATTACTCGGGTGGCATAAGGTGAGAGTTGCACAAAACTCTGGGATCAAGAAGAGAAGAGCTTCACCCTCCTTAGTTTTTATCAGTG
>JAOXNG010000021.1:116357877-116367957 GCA_028566535.1 Scolopax minor | reverse complement strand
CTGAAAAAGTGCCTTATTCAGGGTGCCTTATTATTGCCACACAAATATTATTCGGAATATTTTCCTCTCTTCTTGTTGAAGCAGGTCCGTCACCTGGAATAAAATTCATCAAACCAGAGAATAAGAGGCAAAGTGTGACAAAGGAGGAGGAGGAATTAGAGAGAGCCGAAAGAAGCTCACCCAGCTGAACAACCCCACCTCCTTTGGCCTGTTCTCATGCAGAGGTGGTCTGGCCTCCTGATCATCTTCATGGCCTCCTGTGGACCCACACCAACAGGTCCACATCTTTGTGTTGGCAGCCCCAGAGCTGGAGATGACACTGAAGGTGAGGTCTCCCCAGAGCAGAAAGGCAGAATCCCCTCCCTTGCCCCGCTGCTGGGGATGCAGCCCAGGATGGGGGGGGGCTCTCTGGGCTGGGGGGCTACAGTTGTAAGCGCAAGCAAACGGAGAGGCAAACCATTCACGGATAGCCCATAAGGCCCACAACAAAAGTTTAAGATAAATCACAGTAGGAAACAGCCACAAAAGAGAAGACAGATGGGCAGATGGAAATAGTTGGAAAACAGGCAGATTTGTTAATATCAAGGAGTAATCACATCTCGTAACCTGCCTAATTACTGTCAGCAGTTGCCCTTAGGCATAACAGCTACAGCAAAGCAAGAAATTTGAATTCTCTAAGAAATATGCTTATAAAAACCCATTCTATTCACCTTGTCTTTTTGCTGCTTTCTAGCACTGTACTATATCCCCCTCCCCCCCAAATTTTGTAACAATTCTATTTCACAAAACACTTCTGTTCCTCCACCTAAATTTCCTTCATTATGCAGAAATAAGGTTCTTGGAGAACCACAATTTTGCGGACTGTTCTAATCACACTTTATTTTCCCTCATCTGGGTGGGATGCCAGCACTGTGGCCAATACTGTCTATGAATCTTTATTTCTCTAGTGCTGTTAAAATCTATTTATCACCAAAAATAGAAACTTTTATATGACAGTAGCAAACAAGTAAAATTAAAGGGTAAGATGAAAATACTGTAGATAATTTTATCTTATCCATACCATGAATAAAGAAAAGCTTTTTAGTAAGCTATAATTTTAACAGAGTATACATCCCTGCTAGAATGTATAATCATATTCATCAGCTGTTTTTAATGCAAAAGTTAAATACTCAAATTTTATCGATATACATGATGCTATGGAAGAAAATACATCCATATTATAGATAGAATAAAATTTGTTTCTGAAGGATGGTACTACATGTTGTACAAAACAAATAGTACACCAATGTTAGAGTTTAGTATACTTTAACTCCACATATACACACATGACATGTTCTTTTTTACACTTGTAATTCAATAGTTATTATTGTAGTAGGTATAGTATTATTATAGTATGTATATTCACTTTCTTCTCTAGCTATATAAGTACACGTTTCCTATAACAACACTACACTAACTATAGGTAAGCAAAGCATTGCATATATATTTTCAGCACTTAAAAATACGTTTCTCATTTAGAATTGTTTTCCTAATACATGGAAATGCCTTGTTTTACCTGCAGCACACATTACAATACACCAGTACTACAGTTCTGCTACCAGAGATCACACACAGCATTTCCTTAATTGAGCAAATCCCTCAGAAAGTACATCAATACCTTTTTTCTGTCAGCATTGTCTCTATGCTTGTAAGTGTTAAAAGCACTAAGCTACAATGAAATAACCCTCTATTTTCCTTAATGGGAGAATGCTCTCAATAAAACCAGTAAAACTGCAGGTGTTACAACAGAACTCCAGATCTGTATTTAGCTTTCAGCCATGGAAGTGCATGAATGTATTGAAAATGACCAGCATTTCATTTCCAATGTTTCACAGAACTGAACTTTGCATAATTCATTTCTTACTTGTAATTTCCTCAAGTCTCCCGATGCTGAATCATTTCATGGGCTACAAAAAGCTACAGAACAATCCTATTAAGTAATGATTTTCACTCAAAGCAGGTATTTATACTCATCTACACTTTGTGGTAAACTTGCTGCAAATAAAATCCATTATTTAATATCACTGAAATAAAGTGTTTGCTTAATTAAATATTTAATCAAAACAATCTCCAGCCTTCCTGAGTTGGCCATAGAACCTTTTAACTCCCATATAATACTCTCTGCCCCAAACCATTTCTGCCATGGAGAGCTACACATTCAAAACCAAATATTAACACATAATTTATCAGTAAGATTCATTCCATGTCTTAAGGAGGAAGACTTTTAGGAAAGAAAATTCTCTTTTTTGGGGGGAAATCTTCTCTATCTTAAAATTCACCACATACACAACTTGATCAAAGAGATATTTCCATCAGCAATTGACCAATATACTCAACTGTTCGATATCATAAGGGGAAAAACTGACAACATGTGGTGTACTATTATCCACTTAAAATAAATTCCAGCCTTAAACCATGCAATAGCATCATAAAAATAAAAGTATATGTGCCCTTTATTATCTCAAACTACCAAAACGAACAGAAAGCTTGAAAGTGCTTACAGGGTGGTTTCCAAATATCCTGATGAAGGCTATTTACAGGTTAGTTAAGACTTTATTGAATGCCAAATTTAAGGAATAGGAAAATGTAAATAACTGAAATTTAGCAATAGCCTTCCAGATAATGATCCAAGAATGGAAATTTTGAATAAGCCTTTAAATTCCAACATGCTGATATGTATAAAATATAATGGTCTCTAACAGCCAGTACAAAAAGAATGGAAAAACATAATCAAGCTATGCTAAATAAAGCCTCCTGAGTTAGCAAAACAGATTTTACATACCCTTCAAAGGGAAGCATTACAAGAAAGGATCTTTTATTCAGATTTTTTTCAAATAAACTATGTCTGGTTAGAAAACAAATTCAATCAAGCTTAAAATAAAGTTTTGCCATAAATTTACAGCAACTTGTCTACCGAAAAACTGCATAATATAAACATTTCTAGAGAAAGTCTGATAAGTAGCGATGATCACAAACATGAATTTTCATTCAGGTATTAAAAATGCTAAGCATTTCTGACAAGACAACACCACATCCCCAGAGGATATTATCATGTACTCGAGGACCTAGTTTACATAAATGTCAATTCTACATCTTCACTTGTGATTGTCACCTGATATAGAGCACCCCGGGCAGTGGTGTGGTAAATATTTAGCAACCATTATTTCTTTCCAGTTTTTCCCTTTCAGAAAGAGTTAGGCTTACGGATTCCAGTTAGCAGAGAATTTGGGATAAGGTTTGCTGAATTAGTCTGTTTTTGCAAAACAAGCAGTCTGCTGCTTTAGAAGCATTTGATGGAGCCCTGCTTGGTGATTCCCTAGAGTCCACTCACAAGAAGAGAAATACAACCAAGCACTACCAAACCTGGAATAGGAAACTTGGAAAACCAGTACCTCCAGCATTTGGGACTGAAAGAGTAAAAGGCCAGTGGCAGATCTATCTGCACAAGCAGATTTACCAGAATTAAAGGTAATTTTCTGAAGTTGGAAAGTGGGAGATGATAAATGCGCCCACAGTCAGATACAAGAAGGGCAGCACTGTTTCTTAAAAAAAAAATTGAATTAAAATCCTATTTCCATAGTTATTCCTGATAACTCTTTCTTGCAAAAGTTCAGGAGAACTAGAACAAACCTTAACTGTTTGCACGCTCTGAGATAATAAGAACAAGTACAGTTCACTCTTTGGCACAATACTTTCCTTTAAGATCTGGCCATACTACATAAAACTAGATTCCAGTATCTGACTGTTTAACAATAATTCCCATGATCTTTTGAGAGAGAAAAACCACACATCAAACGTATCAACTGATACCATGAAATGGCTTCTGCAAAGGCCTGACGTCCGGGTGGGTCAGTCATGGAAAGGGTATCACCCAGCACTAAGGAATTCTTGCAGCTTCTTACAAGAGAGAAGTAAAAATTAGCACCAGCTCATTTTTCACTGCACAAAATCAAAGTTACACTTTTAAATGGTCCATTTTGCAACACTGATGTTCTTTTAACCCCATTCATAAAACGCAATTTGCCATGCTTTTTTTGAAAATAAAAATAGTAATAAACAGTCACTGTTTATTAAACTCATGGCAGCCATTTAGAATCATTTCGGTTGGAAATGACCTTTAATATCATCGAGTCCAAACGTCCATTTGCTACATCCACAGCTCACGAGCAATTTTGGAATCTTTAGATTCAAGAAATTCTCACCTATCCGTAATGTAGTACCAGGCAAAACTGAAAGGTCATTCATTACCTCTGAAAATTTTCCATGAAGATACCTGACCAGAAGCATTTCCTGCTATTTAAAACAAAGCAAATAAACACCAAGACTCAGAATTTACCTCTTTCTTAACTATTATCCTAGCATTTACCCATAACATCTATCCCAGAGTTCAGTCTCTCCAAATACAGACACCCCCTTGCACCCATTTGTCCCATGCGTAGATCCATCTGCCTTTGACTCTAGGTGCTCCTCAAGCATCACGACCTCACCCAGCTCTCCTTTCCATGGTTCAGCACCACGGCACCAAGAAGAACTAGGCACTAGGATGGTCCATGTATTTATTGCCATCTGCTTTAAATACCATGACTGCTGTCCAAGAATGAAAATTAAAACCCAAAAAAGCTTATGATGGTACAAAGCTTTGAAACCCAAAGCTGTGTTCATAACTGTACAAAGGTCTGACGCTCATGGGATCGTCAGCACATTGCTCTTGTGTTGTGCCTTTTATGAACCCATTCCCACTAAAAGACAATCCATTTCAAATTTTCTTTTCTCATAGGCTTTTCTGGCCTCCATACTAAATACTCTGCTGAAAAAGATAATCATATCATTTCAATGAAAAACTGCCATCATCCAACAGAGGGCAGGTGAAAAATGAAGGGAATTACTTCCAAGAGCCTTTAAAATAAAGATTAGAGCTTACATGACTAGATGAAATTCCTATCACAAGTGACTCTAATCCACCTCCTTAAAAATAATAATTGGACAAAATTAACTTCCTTCACTGATAACACAGAAACTTCTACTGAGAAGCATCAAACTTTTATCCCAAACCTTCTGCTCACTGCATATACTAAACCTTTAATCCAGTCAACTAGAAAATTGCTTGATTTCACTGCCTTCTAAACTTAAATAAATGTAATTTTTATATGATACAGATGATTAATGTTAACTTATTCAAAATGCAGCCAAATTCCATAAAGCCTAATAGTGATAAGACAGCATCTTGGGTTACATTTGGGACATCAGATGGGCCCTGAACAACTTTACAAGGCATCGGTCAATGGTTTCACTTTGTGGTTACAGCTGTACTTTTTTCTATGCACGTGGGGTTTAAGGAAAAGGTTACAAAAGGTAAATTTTCTTATGCTAATTGCATTTTGAAAATAAACATTGAGCTTTAGAGCATTATAGATATTTTTAGGAAATTGATACAATGAGAAGGTAAGCAGAATATATTCTAAGAGTAAAGTATTAAGTTTTCATTCTTGGCTTACTGACAGTGTCCTCCCCTCCAATTTTTAAAAATGAGTCTTAAGCACTGATGTGACTTGAATAATTAAAAATATCTACAAGACAACCCACAGACCAAGTGTAACAGCCACACTGTACTTTCTTCATGTGATCTAAAAAAACTAAGTAGCTCTCTGAATACTTCCATCCATAGCTGTCAGAGTATATTACCAGAGATTTAGCATACTAAATGTGAGGTTTCTGACTATTTTATTTTATAAAAGGAGAAATAAACTCATGTTTACATTAACAAATGTAGGAAGTTCTGTATTTACTCTGCTCAGAGCCAGAGTTGGACATGAGTCAGTCCTGGTTCAGGACTGAACCTTTTTAGCTGGGCCTGTTAAGATAAGAGAAGGGGTAATGGACTAGACTAAAAGAGGGAAGATTTAGGCCAGGTATAAGGATTTTTTTTTTTATGATAAGGATGGTGAAACCCTGGGCCAGGTTGCCCAGAGAAGTGGGAGATGCCCCATTCCTGGAAGTGTTCAAGGAAGGGCTCTGAGCAACCTGATCTAGTTGAAGATGTCCCTGCTCATTGCAGGGGGGTTGGACTAGAGACCTTAAAAAGTCTCCAACCCAAACCATTCTATGCTTCAGAAAACACGCACCTGCATTAACACCGCTGTGAGTCAGTACCAGGATATTATGCCTTATAGAAAAGTGACATAACTTGACCAGGATTGTACAGCTAATCAATCACAGGGGAAAAAAAATACCAATTTTTTGGTCCCACTCTGAAGTTCTAGATGCTTTATTTATCATCTGTCAAAAAGAGCAACTGTTGTTCTGGACTATCTTACAGAAATAACAGATGAAACGCATTAAATTTACCAATCACTCCTCCTACCCAAAGATCAGGGAATTTTTATAACCATTTAAAGTCATGCTGTATAAGCAGGAAGAGGAGACCTACAGAAGTAAAGGATGTGCTGCAAGCTACTACTAAAAGTTTATATAGGTTCAAACAGCAGCTGGATAAACTCATGGAAGAAACATTCATGGAGAGCTACTAAAAACAAGGACACCTCTAGTTCAGGAAGTCTGAACTGCACATAGCGAGAGGTTAGGAAAGCATCCTGTGGAAGTATCCCTGTACGTTTCCCCTTTTCTCATATTCCTTCCTTAAAATCCACCATTGACCAGTACTGGAGATGATATAACAGGTTAAATGAAGCCTTGGTCTGATCCCAGCACAAAGTTTAACAGTCTTAGTCTGGGTGCCTTGTGAGAAAAGATTCCTATGTCTAATCCTACCTTTTAAAGTAGGATTAAAACCTATTTATTAAATTATTAACTTCTCTCAAAAGAAATTCTTAATATAAGCTAATTGATAGGCTACCCCATTCTTGTGAGATTGGTCATTACCATTTAATGCCATTTAGTGGTATTTCTAAACAGGATTAATTCAGTATTTCATGTAGTTTAATGTACTTAAGCTCATGTATCCTTTCATTTTGTCTTTTTATTTGGTGTTTCCCTTGTATTTTTCACATTGTTTAAGCAAATGAGGGAAGAACTGAAGCCAAGTTTTAAACCTGAGTTATGAATATTTTTCAATTTTATGGAATATGTACTGTCATCAATATAGGTAAAATTTGGAGTTCGGATTTGGATTTCATCTTCTTCAAATAAATACTTGGGTCACTCAGTTCACACTGGTCCACTACCCAAATAAAGTGAGACAAGGAAACTGCAACCCTGGCTAAGATGATCCTCCTTAATGTCCTAAAACACTGTGAGTTTGGAATTATTGGTTGGTTGTAATGTGTAATGCAATGTGTTTAAATCAGCACACAGAAACAGAGCCTTCCCTTCCCAAAAATTTTCATTTTATATTCATTACTTTAGCAAAATGCTTTACGCATCATTTGAACGACGAAGAAAAATTGTTAAAGCTATTTTGGAAGTAGACATAAAACTAATCAAACATCATAAATTCAGCATCAAAACCCCTTTTGTACTGTAATCCTACTTGTTAAAATGCTTTCATGGAATCACAGAATGGTTTCAGTTGGAAAGGACCTTAAAGCTCATCCAGTTCCAAATCACCTTCTATCGGTAGGTGGGACCTTCTATCTAGTAGGAGGGACACCTCCTACTAGACCAGGTTGCTCAAAGCCCCATCCAGTGGGGGGCAAGAAAAAATAAATACTCCTTGAAGTCCATAAAACATGTTGATACCAACCTGGTAGGATGAGGGAATTAAAGAAAGGGTGAACGAGCACCGTATTGAGAGGATGACACTTTGCAGGTCTGAAAACTGTTACAGAATTAAACAAAGTGAATGAATTCCAACGCCAACAGCTCACAGCATTTGCAGTCCAGTTTTGGAAAAAGGAGCTTAAACAGGTATCTTCACATTAAACACAGGAATTCTTCCAGATATTAGAAAAAAAACTGTTTAAAAAGGATAGGTTAGCACCCCATTATATCAATATGAACTTTAAAAGTGAGAAATTGAAAAATAAACCCTGATTTCTATTTAATCCATGTTAAATAATTTCTCCTTACTTGTGGAGTGGGTTATGCCAAATCCAGCAGGAACCTGAGTCGATGGGATTGACCTTGTTTAGCCTTCAACTTGTGCTTACATGAACCTGCAAAACAGCAGTCCCTACTCTCACATGGCATGAACATGCCTACAATTTTAAATTACTTTTAAAATAAGAAAAAATAAAATGAGCCATGAGAAAGTGGCTCTTATTTCTGAGAGCACTATTCTCTCCAAATGTTAAATTGAATTAACTCCTAGCAAAAATAACTAACGATATATATAAAGCTGATGAGAAAACACCACTAAGGGCAAAGAAAAACATTTTAAGCTTCAACACGTACTTGTGATCTGCCACTCTAGAATACTTTCTTTCAAAGTACCATTTTTGGAGACAAATCACAAACCAAAGCTTCAGAGCTCACATATCAGTTAAATATTCATGTGTAACTGAGATTTTCACATTACCTTTGAAACACTGAATAGTATAACACCACAAAAATGAAAACCAAAAAGCTGATTACTTGTTACTATGCTTATTTTCACAAGAACATCACTTTCGATTTGTTATCTGCTCTCTTCCTGCTTATCTGCAAATAGTTGTTTCCCCTCCTTAAATACTCTTCAGAAACAGAGGGAATTCCCTTACTAAGGAGAAATTCTGTAACAATAAGAGGAATAAGCATGAAATGCTTTACAGGAATCCATAAATAAATGCTCTTGTATTGCTTTTGGTAGGACTACAGCTACAGGATTCTTTAGAAAAAGCAAATGCTCAAAAAAGAATAAGGGACTGTTTTCCATGAAACTATTCCAGAATTAAGCTGACTCTAAATTATCAAATCTGTACATTGACTAACTTCCCTGTGCTCTTCTCAGTCTTAACCACATTTCTTACCCTAAAGTTATCACATAATGATTTTCAGATCTGATTTTACATATAGTGCTGTGTCTGACCACCTTTTGGCTTCAAATATTCTCCCCACTACCATGAATCTCAAAGGAAGCTCATGTGGGTAATGCCAGCTATCAGAATCTTTTCTCACATATATTTCTGCTTTGTTAATTTCAATACTAAATTCTGCAGCCAAGGGGAAAAAAACCCCAATTATCCTTGGAATATCTTACAGCAACATAACCAAGGCGCTGGGCACTGCTCAAGCACATTTGTATTGATATCATCGTAATCCAGGTACCTACAGCAACAGGATCCACTGGTGGTTGCCATTTACCCTGAAGAAACTAAATACAGGCAACAAAGCTGAAAATTAAATCAACAGGGAAACCAAAATGAAAGATAAACACATAAATGCTATTCAGTTTTGCTCCAAAGGTTTCTCTCAATTTATGTGGTCCAAGTGAGAGTTAATTAGCAGCCCAAGATTTTGGGCTTGTATTTATATTGATTCATTTCTTTTCCTTCTCTGTCTGAATACCTTCTCTTCTGCTCTAAGGCAAATATTTAATAATCTTTACTTCAATCAGAAAGGTATTTTAACCTTGCTTTTATCACTAGCTCTCCCACACGGGCTAGTTCTTTCTTGGCCACAATCAGCTGTGATTATCACCTGCTTAGCCAGTAAGCACAACACTAACTGGGATTTAAACCTGTGATTTATATGGAAATAAATACTGTCTTCCAAAGATCATTTACTTCATCATAATAATTACCTAATTTTAAACGTCACTAAAGAAGCGCGTAAAAAGGAAAATTAATTGAGGAAAACTGCTGCAAGATCTATTACATACCAACAGTCAACAGCATTCCTAACTAGTACTAATCCCACTTCCAGCTACTGTTAATTTCCTACATTCTCTAAGTTTCTGAGTGCAAAGGAAACCTCAAAATGTAAAGCTTTCCAGGCACGTGTTCACAATAGATCATTACACAGAGTCCCAGCTGGGCAGGAGGGGAACACGAAGCAGGAACAACAGCCCCTTTTAAGCCCCCAAAGTCAAGTTCTGACAGAGGAACGGGTGAAAAAATTGTGTCACTGCTTAAACATAAGTAGTATTAAACAAAACAAGGCAATAAA